>JAULBO010046895.1:0-11619 GCA_032355325.1 Clypeosectus delectus | reverse complement strand
CCAAAAGGTTATCATCTTTACTTTGACTGACACAGAGAGGGGGTTGCGACCTAATTCCCCGTAAACCATATATAGAGGGTCACTTTTTTTTACTGGTATAAGTTGGCGTAAGAAGTGTATATGTACAGATTCAATTTGCTTAAGATTTCCAACCTCTCAGAGAACTGTGTCATTGTCAAGGCCAAAATCATCACCTCTTTGCATTCTATTACAGCTGATCCAATTCATTATCGGCACAATATAATGGTGTGTTTTTTTTATTTTATATAATTCTGACCAGACAGACGTTTCCAAGCGCCTTGAGCAAGCATTAATGCATGGACTGTGCGATCTAAACATATTCATTTATTATTATTATTATTATTATTATTCTGTTCTATAACTGGATTATTTTTTTTATTTTTTTTACGACAGCAATCTACAGTGTCAGTTCACGATCGAGACTCCCGACTCGCTTTCCGTGGTTCAGGTGAACGTAGAATCTGCAGTACTGTCTCCGACCTGTGCACAGGATAGCGTACAGATACTGGACTGTGAGTCATCAGTTATATAATTAACACTTTAGTCACTTATAATTACAGTACATTTCCGGTTTCACCGGAAGTTGTCAAATATATTTTTGGTGGTGCTAAAATACTAGTATGCATGTTCATGCTGTTCACATTACTATAATTGCCATTAGTACCGCAAAGGGGGAAATTGTGCCCATTATAATGCTCACCATGTATACATCTGCATTAGTCGTATGGTTGGTGAGCCTATTTTTTTATATATTTTTTTAAATATTAGCCGTTTGCACCTGTAAGAATATTTTCGCCTTCATGTTTGCTCTTCATGTATTTCATTTCGCGGTAGAGTTTTATTTTATCATATTTTTGTAAAGAAAATTAAAATTCTTAGCAGAAAGGAATGATAGTTTCTAGCATTACAGATGACCGGACAGAAATACGGACATTGTGTGGACCTAGTGAAGATGCATTTAGAAGTACGGGGTCGAAAATGTTCATTACATTCACCACAGATGACACACACGAAGAAAGAGGATTCCTGTTGAGATACAGCAAACACTACGGTAAGGACCTTAACCTTGAGTTATTAGATTTAATTTATTTTTAAATAAGGCCCTAGTTATTTGATTCCCCGATTTACGGACTCGCCGAACCGATTGTTTCCATTATTATTTTCCGCCGACACTGATTTAGTCCGTAGAAAAATGTATCATAAATGGTAAAATAACAAATCGGATTAGTTATAATACAATACATTGCACATTGTAGAATACATGTACAACATATTGGATCGGACTGCCAGTACTGTATGCCACTATAGTTCTGAGGCCCGTTTCCAACAAGTATACATGGGGAAATATAACAAGCTCGAGACTGCTCTGGCCTTCCCTGCTGACAATATCATTTTAATGTGGGTATGGTCTGTCTTTGGTGCAGCCTGATTAACCATTGGTTCCATAGAGTTGAGCGTGAGCCTCCACGAGAAGTCAGAAATAGACCTTGTTATGTTCATCATGTCCTGAAGACCATCCACAGATGGACTGGATAATGAGCTTCGGCTCCAATGGACCAATTGACCAAGTACCATCGTACGTTGTCGTACGTTAGCAATAGCATATTTGTGTTTACCATCATAGGTTTGGGTCATCGTAACCCACCGTGTACTATTTTCCAACCGACATACTAGTATTTGTCAAAACTTATATACTATTACCGGATAGATACTTATATACATGTACGAGTATATATTTCATTTTCAACCCAAGTTCCAAATGTTTTCCCAAAAGAAAATCCATAAACCAGTGAATCAAATAACTACTAGTATATGGCCTACGGTGTGAATACACATTTAGATTAAACCGCGGGTGACTGTATCGAATATCATAGTAAACAACAAGAAAAGCACGTGCATGCATTGACTAACGTATGACATAAGATAAAAAATCATTATATAGAATTATATATTGTTTTCTTTCCTGCGTCGTATATAAGTACATGATTTTTCAATTTCATATGCCAACACTGATTAAATGAGACTCTTTGTCAATGTGTACGATGTTTGTACAAATTATATAAATCAATACGGAAATCGTTTGTCATTTGTGTTTAATCTCAGACCGACCGCCAGATCCGGAAGCGTGTGGTGGTATGCTCACGGCATCAGCGGTTACACAAAGCCTGAAGTCACCTGGGTATCCGTTAGCGTATCTCAGGTGAGAACTCTCTATTGAAGGCAGCACTTCATATCTCACCTGAGAGTTCTCTATTGAAGGCATCACTGCATATCAGAACTCTATACTGAAGGCGGTACATGTGCAGCGTACAGTGTATCTCAAGTGAGAACTCTCTATTGAAGGCATCACTGCCTATCTCAAGTGAGAGTGCTCTATTGAAGGCATCACTGCATATCTCAAATGAGAACACTATTGAAGGCAGTACATGTGCTGCGTATCTCAAGTGAGAACACTCTATTGAAGGCAGCACCGCGTATCTAAAGTCAGAACACTCTATTGAGGCTAATACGGCCTAATATATTGTTTGTTGTATCCATGATGTAGATGACAATTGTTTTAATTCACATTTGCCTTAATAATAATCAATTTCCTTCACGACTTTGTCGGTTATAATGACATTATTCTAACGTATACTAGTAACGCTCACGTCGAGTAAATAATAGTAGCAAATTTTGTAGGAAAATTGAATGCGTATTGTGAACTATATACTAGTAACATGCCTGTTTCATTTCTAAGTACACTCAGTTGCACCTGGACAATAGAAGCCGATAGTGAGGACCAGGCGGTCTTGCTGTCCGTGGTAGATATTAACATGGAGGAGTCAGATGGTTGTACTGTAGACAGTGTGAGAATATACGACGGTGAGAATTAATTAAATACTAGTAATTTGCTAATTCACTTAAGCAAGTGTCTTCACCGTAATCAAAGTATGCCATCAAGGCAAGGCAATCATGTGCGCCGAATCTGCCGGTATACCACATAAATGTAGCAATGGACAATGGCGTTTAAAAAATGTCAATAAATGCTTGTGAAAGACAATAATTTGTTAAATGCGGGGTGGAAATTGCGTAGGCCTCGTTTATGCACTCTCCATGCTGGACGAATGACAACCACTTCTGTATACAAGTATTGCGGCATATCCGGTTGCCTGTAGCAGGGAGAAGGTTAACTGTACATAGATTTAGTTTATGGAGAAATAACTTCAAATTAACTGGCCGGTACATCCTATAGCCAGAATTTTACCAGGTATTCGATACCACCATTATGTTTGTCAATATCACAAATCAACCAGACATGTACTTTTATTGTTAATAAGACTATAGTATACTGTGTGCACGCCGGATGTTTGGTTTAGGCAATGACACATCGAGTCCTCTGATACGTACATGGTGCGGACAGTCACGGCGGATGCTGGCGCAATCTTCAGGAACAAACATGACCATCGTGTACACCGTGGACGACTCTGACAACGGAAAGGGAATATTTCTGACGTTTTCGCAGACATCCGAAGGTAACAGTCGTGATAAGAAAACAATATATTAATCACTTGACATCGAAAATTAACGTGAATTTATCACGGCGATAGCCACTCGGCCCATCCTCAGAACTATTCTGACTATTGGAGCAAGGGGGAAATAACTCGACAGCATGTTACATTGTCTGCACACAGACAGGATACATGTACACTAGTATACAATGCATGAGGACTTGTCAATTCTTACGCATATTAGTTTGGGTTCCCTTGTTGATTGTGTTTTATTGAAACAACACGTGACACGGAAGCAACACGTTATATACTTTGTACAAATTATTAGCATAAATTATGAATTAATTATTTGTGATAAATGTGTGCTTCATATTATTTCAGCTCCGCCCAACACTGAAATTTTTCCTGCCGAAATTACTTATTCCTTCCTAACGTCACCTGGTTATCCGAATAACTACCAACCGTAAGTCTGAGTGTGATAAACATGTTAGAACAACTTTTCATTCCTAATTTTACGTTTACAAATGTTTGTACAATGTAAACATGATTGGAAAATATAGTACATTTTGATGCGCAGAATTAAGTAGTTAAGTATACCATTATTATTATTATTAGTAGTAGTAGTAGTAGTAGTAGTAATTATTATTACTACTACTACTACTACTACTACTACTACGACTACGACTACGGCTACTAACATTACTAAAACGATTACATACGATTACTACTACCGCTGCTACTAAAACTAGCGGTATGAAGGTGCATGTATATTCATGACTTCCTTCACCTTGGGTACAACCATGGGCGTTGGGACATTTTTCTCTCACTAATTTGTAGAAATACGGAGTGGAATTTCATCATTCGTGTTGAGGGAACCGACGATGAATCAACGATAAAAGTCGAAGTTCTGACAACAGATTTGCCCCCGAGAGTCAATGGTGAATGTACGAATGGCCGGGTAGTTGCATACGAAGGTAAACTATACATTCAATTGTTGTTTTAAGGATATTTATTATATACCGGTAATGTCATTGTTTATTACATTATATAGCTTAGAAATGATTACCCCGGTGAGTGAATCAGTGTTCAATCGGTTAAAAATAATATTTTATTTCAGGAGCTGACGCTTTGGGGATTCCATTGCGATTCATAAATACGAAAAGAAGCGATTTCTGTGGGAAAGAATTACCCACACTCGTCAGCAAATCGCAGTCCGTTTTTCTCAAGTTCAATACTGGAACATCGACCACAAATGCAGGGTTTCGGTTAAAATATTCAAAAGGAAACTTTCAAGGCTAGTATGCGGCTGTAGATGATAATCATTATTTGTCAAAGGATTAATAGTGTTATATTATTTTTAACATATATATACACTACATATTATACAATTTACCTATTATAGTCTCTGAATATATTATATGAAGCCTATTGTTTTCCTAGATATAAACCTGTATTATTAATGAAGCATATTACAAATTGCTAATTAGTGTGATGCGGTTGTTGTTCTTAATTGGGGCTTAAAGCCGCTTTCAAGAACGTGATCTTATCACGGCTTGTATGCAGTGTATTGTATGTGTATGTGAATATGACTGCTTTGTGCAGTCCTGCTATGTTTTTTTTTATAGTGCTATATGTAGTTCACTGGAATATCATCCCACAGTATGAACCTTGATACTCCACTCAGACACATTAAACTGACTCCGAGCAGACAAGTCCTTGCTTTACCCCTTTAATGCTTAGCGCCAAGCAGGGGAATAGCAAGTACCATCTTTTCACGTCTTTTGGTATGACGCGGCTGGTGATTGAACGCACTCCGGGCCGACATTCTAACCACTACGCCACGGAGGCGGTCTATACTAGTGTGATACGTAGTATATGTATATCACCACTACACTGCTGACAGTACAAAGACAGGCTTTCCATGATGGTGATGCTTGTGGTCAAAACCTCAACTGGTGTATGTCTGTGTGTGTGTGTGTGTGTGTGTGTGTGTGTGCGTGCGTGTGTGTGTGTATGTGCGTGTGTGTGTGTTGTTACTGTATCTATGTGTTTACAAATTGTTGTTAACAATTCGTTATTTTTTTCGAAATCGATGAGCATCTATCTTCTGCAGACGAGTACATCTCTCCTTGCGATGAAGAATTCGTTGCCAAAGACTCCCCGCAGGATTTCACGTCACCAAATTACCCTAGCAACTACTTTAAGTAAGGATTTCCAATGGAGAAATAACGAAATCCTTACTTTATTTATTTAAAATAACCACATATCGACGTTTAACTTGGAAAACATATGACTTTTCTGACTCAAGAAGATTTTTGATTATAACACAATTATAAATTATGCTTTGTGTAATTATTGGTATTATATTTCCATCCCTCCGTGTGTGTGTGTGTGTGTGGTGTATGTGTGTGTGTGTGTGTGTGTGTGCGTGCGTTTGTGCGTGTGTGTGTGTGTGTGTGCGTGTTTGTCTGTTACAATATAACAGCTGTCATACTATGTTGATTAAAACATTTCATATTCATCTAGCTATTTAACACTTATATTTCTAATCCATTTCAGTGACTTACACTGTTTATACACTATCCGGACTTCCGATCCTAACAAGAACGTGAGGATCGTAGGAACAAACTTGCAAATATATACTAACCATAGCCACGCCGACTGCACCACTGGTGATGTATTAAGAGTGTATGAGGGTAAGCCGATTGAGTGATACCCATGTACATGCAGTAATACACGGAACGTCAAAGATGTTAAAATAGTTACAAACGTTACTGACATAATTATGTTATAGGGGAGGTCACAGCAAATCCCAATCAAAGATACAAGAGTCTATGCGGCATCATCAGTGAGGTTGCCTACCAGACTCTAGGAAACATCGTCACACTTGCCTTCATTACAGATGGTTCTGGTGTTCTTAAAGGATTTAACATACAATACGTACAAAAGTCGGGTATGTTAGTAATTGTATTAATGTTGTGTTACTTGTACCCCGTCATTGTAGATCGATGATTTCTGAATCGCGCTTTAATATGCGGCCAATAAAAGCCACATAATTATGTAGGTTTCATATACTAGTAATACGTGAATTAAGGATAGTATCAACACACACCAATTATGGGCCGCTCTGCTTTTACTATTTGTTTAGGCCGCCATGTCAGAATAGTGTTAAGAACAATAATTATATAAATATAAATATATACCAAGTGTCTATTATAGGCTCGACTATATTAATTAAATAGATTATAAATCAGTCATGCTATCAGTCTAGCTAGGTTAATCTCGTCTCGAAAACTTACACTATGTTTTGGAGGAGATTACAAGGGCTGATAGCATGCATGACACCTTTATAATTGAATATTATTATTTTTAGTGTTTTTCAATGGCGTTTTGTTAGATCTACTATAAATATAGAGCCTCTAGCATCTATGTATATGTATAATTATTGGTTTTAACATTATTCTATCACCGAACCCCTGTGGTATAATACAGGCACCTATCATATATAGGCCTACTCACAATTATATATTAGTAGAGTAGATTTGAACTTCCAATTGCATGAAGCGTTCATACATATAGATAGATAATAATCACATACAATTATGCATGCATCGTGTATCCTGTTTCTTCAGACACGCTGCCATGTGATTTTGTTATAAAGCTGAAAGAAGGGGAAAGCGATTTTACTACACTCGAGTCTCCGGGATATCCTAATGGTTACGTCGGGTGAGCTGAATGAGAATCTGGAAGCACACTTTGCGTAAATTGGGTTATATTAAAACATTAGTTTTAGATACCGTATGTTCGTTTGTACAATTTATATGATCCAAAAGCTCAACGTGGTTGGAATTCAACGAGTAATATTCCCAAAGCTCTAATGCATACAGTATAAGAGTCACTATCCATGACCAAGCTAGACCCCGAGTACCCATTGGTATCTTCTGTATCTTCTGTTTCGAATGTTGCATGTACACCTATAGATATGTTTAGGGTGTATCTCATTGTTACAAACAATGTACCCATCTTGATCTTTTGCTAAATTAATGTATTTCATGTATAATATATTATGCTCTTGTACCACCGTGGGTGGTTTGAGTTAATAAATGGAATTTGAATTTGAATTTGGCAATATTTTCACTGTCGGTTTGTTAACTACATGTACATGTAAGTTTAGAGTCATTTTAGACAATGGTAATTACACCACTTCCGGTTTGTTTCAGATATCGCGCCTGTTCATGGCAGATCCAGAAGGCTTCCTCCGACACAAGAAGTCTGCAAGTAGACGTCAAAGAGACCGACATTACCGAAAGCCCAGGGTGTGGCAGCGAGTATATCCGTGTTTTTGACGGTACGAAAATAATATATGTCTGTGTGGTATACGCTGTATACTGGCCAGTGTTTTACTTAATATAATATGATGTTCCTTCATGCAAATCCTACTGCCATGCTGATGTAGATATACCAGTAACATATGATTTCGGGAGAAATTAATCCTTCATCATGGTGTAGTAGCATATCACTTCTTTAGTTAACTTTGTACTGTTTGATACATTGTAAATATATAGAGATTATTACCCGAGAGTTATGCGAGCCTTCTGGTTGCCATGGTTTCCAGGTAGCTCGGCATCCAGCCCAATTATTGGCATCCTGTGTGGCAGCAAGGCCGAGACATTTCTTGCATCCGGAGATGGCATGTTCATCAAATTTGTTAGCGGGCCAGCCACATCACAACACAGGGGTTTCAGATTGACGTATTCATTATCGGGTATGGATCTACAAGTATTCTCAAAGTTATGTTTCTTGTATTACGGTACATGGCATTTGTAATGTTCAGTTCCCAATATAGGGATGCACAGTCTCGTTTACCGCCACGTTGTGCCATTATTAGTATGGGCGCACCTTACCGAAAGCTGTACAAAAAGAAGGATGTTTTATGGTGATACAATGTGCACATGTCAAATGCAATAAAAAGTAAAATAATTATACCAGGTATGTCAATATTTGGGAAACTAGTATATTGTACCGTATCCTACGTTTGGCCCTGGGTTTAAATCCCGCTACATGGACACGTCTTCACAGTTCGTATTGGATGCTCTCTCTGTCCTCCGACATCCAATCGATGCTCGCAGGTTTACTGCAACAATTAGCGCTACGGATGTTACATGTTTCCTCCTGACTAAAAACTGACACTCCATTATATGAGTTGAGTGCCGAAATGTTGAAAGCGGCTCAATATGATATAATATTATTTATTATAATCATTCATGTAGACATTTAAGTATTCCAAGAAAACAACTGTATCCATGGGAACATATTATTCGCTTGCTGTGATAGAACTTAACAGATGTCGAGTTTACAAATTAAAATTTCAGCTTTCAGACAAGCATGTCCGAATGAAAAGATAGCTGTCTTTGCCAGAGAAAAGATTCTCCAGTCGCCAAACTATCCTTTAATGTACCCTCGGTATGTTTTTATTAAAGGTGTTTTACATGCTAAAAACAAATAATCCCTTTTGTCTGTTTCGTAGGCCATGCATGGCTTCTGGTAGTTAATGTATTCAATGACAATGCAGAAGAGGTGGAACCCACGAAATATAAAACAATAATTCCGACTGTAAACTGGTATCGCTGTATTCATGCCGTGTATGAATATCAAATAAATATGTACTGTTGAAGTAATGTGTATTTTGAACAACCCTGCATGTTGAAGGTCAATAACTTAATGTGTAGAAATATGTTTATTACGTTAACCCTTTCTCCTAATGGATTAATCATAATAACTGTTATACAGGGCATCTCATGTTGCCAACAACAGGGAGAAGGTTAACTAAATGGTAATGGTTTGGTAATTATCCTACTTCCAAAATCTGCATTACATTCGCTCGTGTTCATGTATTTCCTTCACAGAAAGATGAACTGTACATGGACGCTGACGTCATTTAACGCTAACGACATCGTCATTATCGAGGTCATTCTGTCGGATATGGAACATTCTAAAAACTGCGAAGAAGACAGAGTTGAAATTTACGATGGTTAGTATTTAAAATTAACAATTCAAATACATTATGTTTATGAGATCATGTCAGTGGGTTTAAGTAATATTGCATTTGGAAGTGTACGACATACATGTAATAATAATAACCCCAGACAATTAATTCTTTCTTTGGAAAGTAGTCATTTTTATTGCAAGCTTTTCGAAGTTTTATAGAACCTTTGTTTTATCACTTTGCGATTTGATATTTTGTGTGATATTTTACAGGCTTAAATATTGACGAATCTAAGCTCCTTGGGTCATTTTGTGGCAAGCAGACGCCCGCATATAGAAGTTCCGGACAACATGTTTTAGTCGTACTGATTGCCAATGATAATGGCGTGACCGGATCGGGATATCAGATAAAGTATTACTACAAAACCAAGCCCGGTGAGTTTACAGATCTTCTTATGAAATCATCTTTGGTTCCTCATACCAGATGATCCGCGCAGGTTATCTGCAACGTCTGAAACACTGTTTGGAATGCGTTACACGTGTTGCAAGTCTCCCGCTCTTGAGATACATGTATTCTAATTATTTCTGATTTAACTTATTATAAATGAATGTAATTGCGTATTTATGTTTAAATGATATATTTAAGAGAACAGGTTTTCTTTTCCAATGTGTTTCAGGCCGACAGTTAAACGTGGCAAGTATAGCTGGCGGAGTAATTGGTGGCACAGCCATTTTTGCGTTGATGGGACTGGCAGTGTTCTGCTGCCTTGCGAAGAAGGACCCACCGGAAAAGGAATTTACTGGGACTTTTTATTTAAGCAATATGTGAATGGGATGGAGTTTTTAAATGCAGAAACAAAACAGATATTTTCGGGTTAGATGTATGTAATTGCAATAATAATATATGTACGGTGGAATTTTTTCAGGAACATCACCGTCCCAGCCAAAATATCACGTGATGTACAAGAACATGTACATGTACCGTATTGCACCGGATAGTGTCACGGCTTGTCAGTTTATGGAAGTATGAAACCTGCAACATCCTTAGCGCAGAATATTGCAGTAAACCTGAACCTGGGAACACCGGCAGCATGGTAATTGACGAATCGATGATGTTAACTGAACTGGCACAGTACAGACAATTAAAGAAACGTATGATAATTTCGCGTCGGAAAGGTAATTTCCTCGAACATTGATGAATGTCCCTGGTGCTGGGTTGATAATGCTACACTCACGTATTCCTACATTAAAATTGCTAGTTTTGCTCATGCTCTCTGTATCGTTGTCATCATTTGTAATAAAACGCTGTATACTGACTACATTATTACTTCACATCCCAGTGCCATATACATGGACCGGTTACACGTACCTGTTGCTATAAATAGCCCTATCCGTTCAAGGATAGAAGTCTTCCTACGCTTGGCTGACTACGATGTTGTACGCGGTAAGCCGGAAGTTAACCATGCGTAGTGGCGACCTATACTTTTCCCCAAACAAAATCAGCACAGGTTTATCGTCATAATGTGAGGTGTATGTATATAATGGTCGCCTGTCTATAGGCATCCACCTATGTCACGGTCTATAGTTAAAGCCAGCATATGCATGCTTTCGACCGTGGTGAATAGGGCCTACATATCACGTGATATTTCATTAATCTCCCGGCCAATGCTAATCATAGATGACTGAGCGGTTCCGGAAACTCGCCTGCAAAACGACGATGTGTAAACAGTGTGGCTACCTAACTAGGACGAGAGCTTAAGCCAGGTACGCAACGACACATTGTAATCCAAATAGGACACTATAATATAACCGTGCCTGTTTACTGTACATATTTGGTAATTGGCTAAGCTGCAAGTGAATAACAGTGACACACATTAGTGTATTTAAGCGAAGTGATCACGAACATGGATATAACATGATAGCAAATCATATAAAATACCGGTATACGAGTATGGCTATATACTAGTAGTATATACTCCAACTATAGATTTTCCACAGACGTACTGTACATGGATACAAACGGTATCCTCCCATTAGTTACACATGCCATTTGTTACACACCTTAAAACAACACCGGTCATGGTTGATTGAACCGCTAATCCCATGCCTTCTACCTAGCATGCAA
>JAULBO010046784.1:0-11619 GCA_032355325.1 Clypeosectus delectus | reverse complement strand
CACACACACACACACACACACACACACACACACACACACACACACACACACACACACACACACACACACACAGAGAGTATACTAGTATATTAAACACTGAGACAAATTGAAAAACGTTATGGTGGTACATTAGGCAAGTGACTTAGTTGGAAGGTGCCCGGTAATAAGATATGGTAATAAGAGATGGTGATGTGAATATTAACCTTCTAGGGCTGTAACACCGCAACTTGAGTTATATACTCCCCAGGGAGATGAGAGGGAATCAGATTGCACACTGAGTGATACATTGATCGGGGTAATACCGAGAACGCCATGCACTGAGCAGCGATGTATCTGGAAATTAGGGGTTAAAATGATCATAATTATTATTATTACTACTACTACTATAATAGTTACGTCGCACAGTAGTAGAACGACCTTCTGACGTATTTGTAGTCGTGCTGATTTATTGTTTAATTATTTAATGATGTTTTACCATACGTATGATGTGTTGCTAAAATATGTTATGACGTGATATATCTGACGTATTTTTATAATTTATGACGTGTGGTTTTACGTCAGTATTTTCACGGGTGGTAATGACTTATTATACGTGATGACATAATATGGTAGTACATGAGGACGTATTTATAAAGTAACACACATTGTGCATCTCGAATATATTATAAAACACATGGCTGGATAAAATGAACGCCATCATTACGGCATCAACAATATGTGTGCTTGGTGTCACACGGAAGGTTGTGAAAATGGTGTTCCACAATACAAGGTAGATATAACGTGCGATAGCTATTTACACTATTGAATTAAGACAAGGGTGTCACCCTCTAGGCCAAATAGAATACCCCCATACAGAATTCTGACTTCTTTAATCCCAGTTACAGATGGGATAGCCTTAAAGGGCCGTATCGCAGTTTGTCAATGGAGAACAAGACAAGTTAAACATTTCTCTGAGAGCTATAACGTAAGGTAATTCATTTGAAAAACATGGCCTTAACAAAACATACAGGTACTCAATTTCATATTAAGTGATAGAAAATATCTCTAGAATGTTGGACGTATTATGGGTAAATATACCTAGTAATCCCCCGGTGGGGTCGATCCGGGTCTGGGGTTGCCAGGAAAGATCGTGGATTAGGGGTGGGGTTCATTGTCCCTGAAAATCCGGGTGATTCTAAAAGATGGCTTTGCGGGAGGTGCGTGAAACGAAATCGCCCTTGTTGAAGTTTGTAAACTGATAGTGTTGGGCCCGAGCGACTAAATTGTGTCGTTTTTCTGCATTATCCGTGATTTTCACAGCAACAACAAACCCTTGCTAATAGATTAATGAGATCTAAAGCTTTCTCCTTCCGCTACATTAACTTTGATTGGAAAGAAATATGCCACGGCTATAGATTTAAGTCACTGTCTCGGCAGGAAATTGACCTTTTGCTCTTGCTATCATTGAAAGCAATAGTTGTCGCCCTTTGTGCTTGTTCACTGCCACTTGATATCCGCATGGTGTGACATTACTCAGGTTAATCTCATCTCATTGCGACAATCCACTCCATTATTCATAGAAATATCACCCTCTCGTTTTTGTCTGCTTCAGTGCGTCTGGCCTGTTGGAACGTGGCTCAACTCGTCTGCCCGCCGACTTGGAACCGAGTTTCTCCCAATCAGCAATCCGAGCACCCCCGTCGACTTCCGGTGTATCTGAGTCTCGCCCGACCATATCCAGTCATCCCCTCAATATCGCCGGCAGTGGAGTCCTTCAGCCCTTTCACAGCATGCCCTTCTGTGGTCCTAGCATGCCCAGCACCCACGGGGCGCTGGCGCTTCCCTCGCCCCTCCTGCACTACCCCTCCCTGTACGCGGGCCAGGGCGGTGACCTCAAGCACATCAGCCTCGCCCATTACCAAGCTGTCAACCAAGCGGCATTTGCCACCGAGGTGTCCAAAATGAAGTCTCCGTTCATCAACAGAAACTACCTGGAGCTGGCCATGTTAGTCTGCAACACGTTCCGAGGCAAGCTCTTCCCGTGTCCTCACTGTAGATACGTCACGGACAGACGTAACAATCTGAAGCGTCACATCTCCACAATGCATCAGGCATGCGACAAGGTATTAGAATGCTGCGGAGTCCACTTTACGACCAAGGCTTCGCTCCGCGAACACATCATGATCTTCCACCACAACGGCTATTCCTGCCCCTACTGCGGACGACGGTTTTGCAGAAAGGCCTTGCTCAAGCGCCACCTGTCGGTGCACAGCGGCCAGAAGGACTACACCTGTCCCCGCTGCGACTACGCCACCAGTCACAAGAGTAACCTGGAACGCCACAAGAGAATCCACGACCGTCTGAGAATCGGCGAGGACGGGGATGCCGATGAAATCATCGACCCATGCTCGCCGTCGTGCACCCCCGACACGACAATGAACCAATGCGGAGATAAGGACCTCAACGTTTGCGATATGCTCGACGATGTCAGCGACGACGACATCGATGACGATGACGACGACGAAATTCACCCTTGTTCCAGCAAGTGTTCACCCATGAACATTTACGGGAAGCCAATGGATTTGTCCGATGTTTCTAAGCTTACTCCCAAAACGGAGCTGCACAAGGTAGTGTCCTCAACACATACCGACACTACTGCAGAGGCTGTCAATCTGTCGACAAAGGCATCAGAACAAATCCCTGTTAACTGAGTCCTCGTATTGAAAGACTCTAGTCAGTTTGTTCCTTCAGATTTAGAGCAATATCACCATTAAGCTCGAAATATGAACTTTCATTGTTACTTTTAGCTTTACCAAACTAGGATAATGAACATTGTCAACCTTTCAATCAGACACATTACATGTAAATGTCCAGTTGAAGACCTTAAGACTTTGATGTAATAGCTCAGCTGATACCCTTATGACGCACTCCGACGTCCGTCCGTCCGTCCATCCGTTGACAGGGTCATATTTCGTAATCAGAAATCGGAATGACGTCATCATCATCATCATCATCATTTTATTTCCTCTAATCCACCCACGGTGGTGCACGAGGAATAATAGTCAAAACAAATAGTACAATCGTGACAGGAGTTGGTACTTGGCTAATTAAAAATCAATCTCAAGTCACGTTTCACAGCCAGAAGCTGTTAATATGAAACGTGACGTCAGTTCCTGTACGAATATTTACACGAACGGATACAATGATAAATTAATTAACACTACGTGTACTAGAACTTCGTTATTTGGTGTGTTTTATACAGACGAAGCTGATATCGAATGACTGGTCCCGCGTTGGACACACACTAGTATATATATTATGTTGCATAATTGTACAAAGTTTCTATTTATAGCAATGTCGAAATCCAAGCATTAATCGTTACCTGATGTGTACATAGTTAATATATGTATTAAAAAAGAACATTGAACATGAAATAAAAATTTAAATCCTTACATGGGTTGCTTACTTCCTTTATGACTGAGTATTCAGTTCACATTATGCAGCAATACATTCAATAACTAACTGAGAGTGGTAAATAGGTCTGTGACCCGGAAGTGAAAGAAGAAGCATTGCGTCTCAGCCACTCAGTACGGTATTCTCGTGATATGACGTGAATACATTGATAGGACTATATGTCGTATGCCCAATAATATACGATACTACATCGATCGAAACCTAAGTAGTCACGAGATATTCCGAGATTCATTCAATATCCGGTGACATAAACTGGCCAAATATTTTAATGCGCTACGCATTAACGAAAATACGTCATGATACAGACACCATTCTTAGCAACCATTGCAAGCATCATTAGCAACCACGCTTTAATCTACACGAAATGTGGTCTACAGATATTTTTGTGGTTCTTTGGAATATATTTTTCAAAGCTACGGTTCCATATTCAAACCATGCCTTATCGATGTTCATTAAACCTACCGATTTCTGACTTCAATCGTAGCTAGGAAATCATTAATGCGCAGTTAACGGTTTGTTGTAGTATACTTATTTTTGTGGCTCCTAAATAATTGTATCCAAATTGAACATCAGGGGTACCTTTAATGAAGCTCTCATCTCCACTGCAATACCACAGCACTATCGCATGTGATGATAATAATAATAATAACAATAATGATAATTATAATAATAATAATATACTACATGTATATATTTTAAAATATAATTATGTAGTAGCTGGTAATGCGCTGGTATCCGCACCGCTGGCATGATCAAAGCGTGGACATAACCAAATATTTTATAAAAAATGGCGTTTAAAATAATAATGAGGGAGAACGTCAATGATATATCATGTACTAGTACTAGTAGCTTACATGTGCAATACAACCTTCTATATATATAAGTTCAACGTTGACCACTTAATTTAATTATTCGGCCGTTAGAAAATCCAGCACAATTTTATAAGTTAATGTGAGCATTGCTAAGGAAATCACTTCCCAGCTGTGTTGAGCATGACGGATTAAGTTGTAATGGCATATATCTGATTTCCTTCAGAAAAAAAATATCATGATACCGGGTCTTCCTAGAGAAGTCAGTCAGAGTGTGACAAAGGCGTTTACAGACAGCCCTTTCTCACCTCCCAGTAAGAAGATCTCTCTCAATACCCATTGTCGTTGCGCTCCAATGATCTCGCCCTCAGGGGGCGCTCGTTTCGAGGTCTTACCAGTCTCAAGTGGTGATACCCCTAATAAAACGGCAAGCTTGATGCGACACACGGCAGTTTAAATATTTCTACCGCTTGTGTTGACAGAATTGTGGAGTTTTACGACAGCAACCGCGTCAGAAGGGCGATAAACACGAACGAATACGGATTACCTCCCTTGGATATCCGTGCTGCTCGTTACGGCGAACTAAGGAGGGCCAGGCGGCTCATGTCACGCCTTAAGACGGAAACCAGTTACTCGGAAAACCTTTTTACGACCCTGTATGATATAAAGACAGATTGGTCTCAACAACAACAAATAGAAGACACATAAAGTGTGGTTGTACGTGATCCGTGTTTGTACAGCAATGCCTACATTACCGGGGTAACATGATTACGCACGTTGGTCTAAATTCCATGTACATCCAGAAACGCAATTCGCAAAACCATTCACGGTATTACAAAACCTTACTGGAAACTGCACCAAACGCACATTCAGACGTTTCTCATACGAACGGGTGAAACCCAATGGAAACGTGACGTCGGTATAATGATCTGGGGCCTGTTGCACGACGCTCTTGTACGCTACAACTATTGTAAGGTGAACACTTTGTTATTGTAGCGGGAGCCCAGTTACAACTATTGTAGCGCTACAAGAGCGTCGTGCAACCGGCCCCTGGCAGTATGTCGAATCTGCATGTTGAAAAAATTAAATAGCAAAACACTTTAATGAGGCATTGCCAATGGAACACTCGCCGTGCTTGCAACAGATGTCGATTAAACATTAAAATGGACACAATTAAAACAAAAAAATGGCAATAACTTAAAATCTATATTATATATGATGAACATTTTAACTTTTAGATCTCACGCTGTTATAACTAGTTTAGGTATGTTTATGGTTTTGAGATTAAATTGTTGACTAAACCTATGCTCATTCCTTAATTGTGACTAGGATAATGGTATACAATAATTATTATATCCTAATCATCAACGAATCAACGAACATATAATGTTGTATCTATGCAATACTATGGTGAAGGTATTAAGTTGTCATCAAGGATTCTGACGTGGTAACAGGCTACCCAGTGTATTGCACTGAATATTTTTTTGGGTATCACATGCTATCACGCAAATCTGCGCATCGACCCTCACAACGACCCTTGCCAATCACTTAAACAAAACGTCTTTTAATTTATTCAAAGTATCATGTATCGAGCATAAACACTGACATTAGAGCGTCATTGCAAAATTCTTTAAAAAAAAACACATTTACAATGCATAGAATGAACTGCACCGTTACATGAAACGGTTATGGGCTACACAGAGGGAGATTGTTCTTTCGTGTGGGTGGCATGCATTGTTGAGAGGCAATTTGGAAATTTGTACACAGCTCTTAAGTCTGTTTCGGCACATGCTGTTTGACCTACATCGACCAGACCTTGTCAGTATCGTATGTAGTGCCTCAAGGTAAAATAATTAATTAATTTTGTCAGTTGTCGTATTGCATTACCTCAGATTTATGAGGCGGGTGTTCTAGAAGGATGTTCTTCGATATCTAAATGTCTCCCAGTAGCCAGTGATACGTTGACATACTCCTCTGCATTTAGATGCTTGTACTACGTCAATACTCGTGACTAAAGAATAAGGTAAGAATGAATGTAATACTAGTATAACTTACGTCGTATGATGATGATAATGATGATGCTATGTACATGTATAAACATTGCCTAACATAATTATGTGGTTATTGTGAAGCAGTCATGTATTAAATTGATACACACACACACACACACACACACACACACAC
Organism: Clypeosectus delectus; assembly: GCA_032355325.1. Classification (NCBI taxonomy): domain Eukaryota; kingdom Metazoa; phylum Mollusca; class Gastropoda; order Lepetellida; family Lepetodrilidae; genus Clypeosectus; species Clypeosectus delectus. Next base: position 5,173 of record JAULBO010046784.1, on the reverse strand, counting down.
ACACACACACACACACACACACACACACACACACACACACACACACCTACCTGTATTATTATAAATAAGGATATTGGTATGAATTATGCGTAATATAACATACATGGAACAGTACTGTTGTTTTAGTAGTAATATCATTAATGCGCAGTGAGACACTGGTTAAATGTGTTTGCAATTTTATATAATATCTGTATATATTTTTCCATGTTCACGTTCCATTACAGACTCAAACTTAATTAGCTTTAATAACAGATTTATATATACATCTAGTATGCTAAAATAGTCTTATAAGTATCAGCTCGTGAAATGTATATTATTATACTGTACTTATTAAAATATGTTATAATTTAAATATAAATACTCGTATTTATAATGACAGTAATAATAATTTCTTACGAGAGATAAAAACAAAAGAAGAAGAAGAAGAAGAAGACACATCAAACAAAAACACAGTTAGATGAAATAAATTAATTTACCGATTATTAATTTTACATTAATTAAAATACCAGTAATAATTCATTAGGTAAACATACTCAGTGAGAGGAAATAATGCTGTTTTAAAGGAAGGAAATAATTTGTTTACATTTACAATGTGTAATCCTTTTCTTTTCATTCAGTAATAAATAACGCTCTGTAATTCTAAGTTATGTATTTATATAAGTATGTGTTTATTTCACAAAGATTTTGACCGTAATGTCCGTGATCAAATCATAGCCACAACATATTAAGTTCATTTCAGATTACATATTCATTTAACGTTTAAGGTTACTGAGTATATGAACTTTCTTTTTTTCATTTCGAGCTAGGTGTTCCTTGGCATTTTTATGGCGGGATTATGTTTGATCGCGGAGGTAGAACAACCGCTGCGCGCACTTGTTTAAGTCTCAGCTTCAAAACATATACCACAGTACATAACATTATCACAGTATTATCTCACTCGCGGCAATTGAGGCTACTTAAGACTGTATGACTTATACACATCAAAAAGCATGTTGACTATATATGTTCCTATTGAAATATACATGTCCTTATACTATTTATTCATGTATCGTCCTCAAATTTCGTATCGTCATCAAATACTTATATTTATTATGTAACAATATTCTCATGTACCACCGTGGGTGGTGGAGAAAAAAAAAAACTTGAAACTAATAGATGGTATTTATTGCGTAAAATTGTTGTTTTAAAAACCCCTTATAAAATTATTACTTTAAGTTTAATGCAATGTGTATTATATGAAACATAATACCTCTAAAATAGTATATTTTATTTGTGTCATGGCTTTGTGACTCAAACTATATACATGTATATAATGGTACATATTTAACAAATACATACACTTTAATTAAATTAATGCCCTCACTGTCCGTAATGTAGCACATACTATAGTATTAATGGAAACAGCATATCTCTTTCAACTTAGTACACACATATGGGCCTACAGCACAATGGTGACAATAATAATACTCTCTCCATCGTGTACATCTTAGTATAGTAGAATCCAATAATAATTCATTATTAGCACTCGTCTATGGGAGAATTACGGAATAACCCACTCAATACGAGTGATTACGGAAAATATGTTCCGAGTGAAATTAATGTTCACACATCCGAGCTTCAGCGAGGAACTTTGAACATTAATTTAACGAGGGACATATTTTCCCAAATCATTCGTATTGAGTGGGTTATTCTAATAATTTAATAGATTCATTTAAATACACGTATAATAAACCATGGAACGCCGCTGAATATTTATTTTCTCTTTTAACTTGATGAATGTATTATATACTAGTACATGATGTATACTGGGTAACGTCGTACATGCAAGGTGAACTGACAATGGAGGAAATAAAGAACATTCATTCATTCATTCATTCATTTCAATTAAATGAAATATCACTATAATTATGGTACACATGTAGACAATTTAAAGCCTAGTAAATGTATCAATATTTAAATATTAAACGTTATTATTAATACTCGAACACATCTACTGTGAACTCTAGAGTTGTACGGCGATAACTGTTAAATCCAGTAATCTAAAAGAGGTGATTTAGCCGGGTACAATGGCGGGACACGCCTCGGAATTACGGGAAGCGAGTTGAATGTTGAGAGACTTGCGTGATTGTAGTAATCTGACGTGTATATGGGGCCAGGGATACCGCTGCTACTGGATCACGATGTCATAATTCAAATACCTGTACCACGCGGGTGCAAACCCATTATACAGCATCCCCGTGCTGGGACTGTATGGCCCCAACTTCGCAACGAACCAAGGAAAATAGAGACACATGTATATCATGTATATTATACTATGTACGCGCTCCTGATGTTATTTCCGGCCGGGGTGGTATTTTCTTACGAATTCCTCTACCGCACGATACCTGATAACTATGAGTGCCTAGTGTAACGAATGTTAAAATGTTGATAGTATAGTGCATTGCCAGTACGAGATATCTAATTCTAAGTAATATAATATGCACGGTCTGGTTCGTGCATGATGCCACTTTGAAGTTATTGATATTGAACCTCGATGCATTATCAGTTATGGCAGTCTATTGGTCATAGCATTTCTATTGAGTATAGTCGTTGAACATACCATTTTCTACATTGTTAGTAATACGGTGCAATTAGAATGGGGTTTCTTTCCATTTCAGGTGTATATGCTAGTTATATGCGGAGTACAACACGCCACGAATTGAGGTATATTCATGGCATACGTAATCCACATTTCAGTGTCCACAGACTCCACACGAAGATTCCCATCACTTGGTTTCCGTAAACATCATCGACTGTATTCCGTTATCGAGTAAATAGTATTCCCCCTCGCGAGGAAAGCGATACAGTCGAGCTTACTTATTTGTCAAACTTACGAGTTATTTATGCATTTAATCCCCATAATCAAGTTTATGCGATCTTAACCACCCGCGCCTCTCAGTAAATGACCTAACTGTTGACAAGTGTCCTCGACCATCACTGCCCAAGCCCCCGAGTCATACCGAGGTGTGCACGAGTTACTCTATCACAAAAACGCCCCTTTCCCATTTTCGCGGAGGGTAGGCTCGAAACTCGATCCTCCGTCTCAGTGAGAGTTGTGCCATCTCAGTTTATAGCCGCAATTATTTATCATTATTTTCTTATTGAAATCCATTCTGAAGCCAGAGTGTTCTGCGAATTAGTATCCGATTGCGCTCGTAAATAGTTGCGCAAGACCCTCAGTGCTGTGTGTGCCACCCGTCTGATGACGTCTCTGATGGACATTTGTACCCGTAATGTACGGAATAACGCAGATCTGCATGGTTTTACGGCCGTCAACGACACCGCTGAGGCATCCCTATATTTCACGAACGTTGATGGCTGTTTTATTACGATTATATCCCCTCCGTGATGCACTGTTGCGATATGCCTAGATATACGTTTCGTAGGCACGCTGACGGAGTAACAAAACCTTTCGTGCATAGTATGTTACGTTTTGAAACTTAATTCAGTGGTAAATAACATAATTCTGATGTTCTGAAAGACCTTTAATTGCTTGATTAATATCATTAAATTTTTTAAGCATATTCAGCTGAAAGCAGGTGTTATTCGGTAGCATTCAAGCCTATCAATAGTAGAACATATACATACTATAATACTACTAAATTATTACAATACAATACAATTCAATATAATACAGAACAATAGAGTACAATACAATGCAAACATATAACATCAGATTATAATAATAATAATAATAATAATAATACTAATATACTAATAATAATAATAATAATAATAATAATAATGCGCTGGACTTGAAGCCAATGGCCGTTAACAAATCTGTAATTAAAATTGTTTAAAAAAACCCCGAGAGATTGGCCAACGTCTGAAAATAGTATATAGTTCTAGAAAATCCAATAAGCTGCTGCAATACTAATCCACATTCACAGCAACCGAATTGTATTTATTTTGGAAAAGCGATACCACTGTTATTTCTTTTAAACTTGATCTCAGGGTTGTAGTCGGACGATAGTGATGGCCGCCTTATTGTTGTGGAAATACAGATACATGATTTTTTATTCGATTCATTGTCTGACTATATGCGTGACGATACTGAAATAATACAGGTGAAATACATGTACAGTATGAAGGTCTTTGTCTTTCTTTTTACCATCATTGCTGCTGGTGCAAGGTGACATTGAGTGTGTGCCATCGAGCAGAGAACTGTTGGGTTCCAGCCGAGAGTACAATGATTGAGAAAGTTCAGTTGCAGCAGCTTCTGTTATACATTATCAGTTGCTGTTAATTATTTAAAAAATATCTAGTCGGATTATCCAGGGGCCGTACTCTCGAAACTTCTTAACTTAAGACAAGATCTCTTTAAAATTGACACTAGCAGAAAACCAGGACTCCTATTCTCGAAGCTTTCTTAACTAAGAACATTCTTAGTCAGAAAAGGTCTGTATAAAATTGTCATAAGCAGAAAACCAGTTAGGCAAATTCTTAGTACTTACGAACTTTTTAGGACTTAAGAAGTTTCGAGAATACGGCGCCTGTTTCACTAAAACATAATCTGGTACGTGTCAATAAATAAAAATAAACAAATTATCTATTTATATACAGCTGTTTATACAGAACAGTTCCTCCATATGAGCATGGACCTATACTCAATCATTACGCTCTTTCGAAGAGGAAGATTTTCAGCATGGATTTGAAAATGTTGACATCATCAGAACTTCGGATATCAGCTGATCGAGCATTTCATAGGACAGCGCAAAGCTTGCTGTCGTTGTTACTTTGAATAAAGTTTCATCCATGTAATGACTCATGAACTTTACAATTACATTAATATAATGGGACGGATGTGCTGATTAATTTAATTCAAACGCTCTGCTAGCTATACAGTAGATGCACATATAATTACTCCCATATTCTTACATGTCAAATGTATCACCAAATTGATAGCTGACTTAATAGTTCAGTTCAGTTTATTTAATATTAGAAGTCACACGAAGGGAGAACATTGCATACAGTTATATACATTCGTATACCGTAATCCTATTAACATAAATGAATAAAATTAATGGTTCGTTACATTAAATTTACATTGGGTACAGAATACAATGTTGGGAATTGGGGTATACTAGTATAATACGGAGTGTAAGTATGTCTACACGAGATAGCCCGATATTCA
>JAULBO010046672.1:0-20045 GCA_032355325.1 Clypeosectus delectus | reverse complement strand
ACACACACACACACACACACACACACAAAAACACACACACACACACACACACACACACACACACACACACACACACAATCTCACCCACAGTCTCACACACCCACACACACACACACACACACACACACACACACATCCATCTCCCACCAGGCCACCACACGCACACTGTAACACCCAACTCCACATTTCTGTTTTCGCTATATATTTACTTGTTGTAAAGCTCATTTTCTTCCTGTTTACCAATCCCCATCTCGCATATTAGTAATTGTGATTTATGTCTTCAGATCCCTCGGTACATCACTCTAAACCTCCTCATATGATGTCAGGAATCCTTACGGCTTATCAAAAGTAAATCACAGGTCTCGTAATCTGCCAAAATGTTTTACACAAATATTAAGAACGATAATGCAGGCCTGAAAACATAGGGCCTACCTGGTGAGCGGAACCTTCGCTACATCAGGATTTCGTAGATGGAGATAGCAGAACACTGCCAGTATGTCTGACTGTGTGTTCAGATGTTCTGGAACAACATTTATATATCCAAGGCTTTCTCTCTTTGTAGGTATGTAATGGTAACGTCATGTGGCTATTCCTAATGATACATAGGCAAGACTGACGTGGGTAAGACATTTTAGAAAAAACAGTCAGGTGTTTTTGGTATTCAGTCATAAACTAAGGGGAACACCAATGGTTGGTACTATTACCTGTAGAGAAGACATGTGGGTTAGAGAGACACTGCTGATACCAAAACCAAAAGACGTTAAGAGATGGTACTTGTTGTTTCCCTACTTGACGCTCAGCATTAAAAGGGGCAAAAAGGAAGGACTTGTCGGCTCGGAGTCAGTATAATGTGTCTGAGTGGGATATCCATGTTCAAACTGCGGCATGATATTCCATTGAGTTAGCACTGTAAAGATTGGTGAAAAAACCCGGACTAGCACAAGCGGGCATATACCTATACACAACATAAAAGCTGTATTAGAAATTCTTGAATGCACCTTTAAACCCATATTCCACCCACCAATCAGTGTGTTACAGAGCCTTAAGAGAACTCTGATGTATGATCCACGTTTCGTTCAAATAAAAACAGCTTTAATTCAACTATTAGCTGTTGAACATGTGTGCTTATTCTTATAAGATAATAATAATATACAGATTTGTCCGCACCTGCCATCTCGTCTGTGTGCCACATTGACTTCAACATGTCAAACAATCACATGATATGTTTGGCAGGTGCCCATGTTTATCACAAAAATTTAAATATGAAATATGAAATTAATGATTACATACATATATCACTCAATGAATGCACGGCTACATAGCTGTACTTGGGCTGCATGTTATCAAGTTGTGGAATTTGTGATTCGTGGAGTTTTCCGACAATCGCCTCACGAACACATGCCAGTTGACCATTAAACACATAACTAAAAGCCTCCCACCATATGGTATGTATTCTGTCATCTTCATATGGTGGGTGGGTGAAACCAGTTTCAGGGTTATTGTGAATGCCAAGGTCTTGCATGCAAACATTTACAGCTGTATTGCCAACAGTTAATGAACTCAATACACCTGATAAAAGTGAACTTCAAATTTTCTTCAGAATACTGTAGATACTGTAGTTTACTGGAGATCGGTATTGAATTTTTTACTTCAGTGAATCAGTCAAATACTACATCCTGTTTCTTGCTTGACATATTTGAATTAGTATATCATCAAAGCACATTTCCTTGACTATCATACATGCGTTGATTTCTAATGATTTACTCTATAAACTTGCACCCCAAAATAAATACTGTGGCTCCAGGTACCCAAGCACAGCAAGTGTTTTGGAAGATTTATCAAATGGTAATAATCTGAAATAAAATTGAAATTATGAATTTTCTATTTTAAGTACAGAAATCTTTAAATACTGTTGTAATATTACCTAAGATATTACAAATACATTAATAGATGTACAAAGAAAACGAACACCTTTATAGCCATGTGTGGATGCACAGGAATAATGCAATGTTACATCAATTGGTGTAATCCAACAAAAATCCCTATCTATTGGCTATCAAGAGGCATGAGTTTCGGGACTTCTTATCTATTGGCTATCAGGATGGCACGAGTTTTAGGACTTCCTATCTATTGGCTATCAAGAGGCCCGAGTTTCAGGACTTCCTATCTATTGCCTATCAAGAGGCACAAGTTTCAGGCCTTCCTATCTATTGGCTATCAAGAGGCACGAGTTTCAGGCCTTCCTATTTATTGGCTATCAAGAGGCCCGAGTTTCAGGACTTTCTATCTATTGGCTATCAAGAGGCACAAGTTTCAGGCCTTCCTATTATTGGCTATAAAAGCATAGATCAGTTGGAAAAGCAGGCATATAAGCTCAAAGTGCAAGCATATCAGATAGAAAAGCAACCTATCGGAAGGAAAAGCACTTGGCTATCGGATTAAATGCCCTTTGCTGATGTGAGTAGTACCAATCGGATACCAGCTTCTAAACCTCAAGTGATGTCATCACTGTCATAAATATAGCACCAATATTTTTAATTTACTTTTACAACAAAGGTAACTCGAGGAAACATTATGCCAGGTCCCTGGGGTAGGATTTGAACCCGGGACATTTGGCTGGGAAGTCCGACGTGCTACCACTGTGCTATGACGTGCCCGCCACCTGCCTTTCTTTTCATAGTTCTATCTCCCTGGAGTGCCACGGCATCTGCGAGAGCGGAAAGTTGGCGGGTTCGATCCCAGGCTGCGGCATACCAAAAGATGTTTAAACAATGGTACTTGTTGTTCCCTTGCATGTCGTTCAGCATTAAAGGGGTAAAGCAAGGACTGGTCGGTTTGGAGTCCGTATAAATGTTTCTGAGTGGAGTATCCATGTTAAGGGCATGATATCCAGTTATTTAGCATTTAAAAGACTGGTGAAATACATGGATTAGCATAGGCAGATATATACACATGTACATACACATGCATACGCTAAACACAAGTCACGATATGAACACATATTTGAATGCAGCAGCTTTAAACTGCAATTCAACCAACCACACTAGAATACATTGTCTGTGTACAGACCCTGTTCTCAACCAAATACTCCTATTCCAAATCACTCCCATGAACAAAAGCGAGTCTAGATTTTCTGGGGAACAGGGGTTAAAGATTTTCAGAGGCTCCTTTCATATATATATATATTATACCCATCAGTAGAATTTAAGAATGTAAGACAGGCTGTTCATTGAACATTGAATTTTTCTAGGGAGACATCTGCAGTGATTCTGATGTCAGGTCGGCAATGGAAGGAGTTGACATTGTATATCACATGGCGTCCTACGGAATGTCCGGCAGAGATCAGGTTAGTCTTTTACTCATTAATATGTACATTAACACGCATGAATATCATTGACAGTTTTTCAAATTATCATATACTCCATAGGTAAGTCACCTGGACAGAGTATCCACTGACATATGTACTTGAGGGGATTTGTTTTTGTTTTGGCTAGCATGCTCAATTACCACCCTCCCTGCTGAATTAGGCACATACACACCTCTTTAGGGCATCTCCGGTTGTCTCCAACATGGGGAAGGTTAAAGTACTAAGTATTAATACTACGATGAGCTGCCTGTTTCACTAACGCGGTTAGCATGCTAAATTGCCGTAGCACGCTAACTTACAATTTTTCATTCCATCAATCTTAGTATTAATACTTAGTACTTTAACCCTAAACATGCTGGAGGCAAATGGAGATGCCCTAAAGAGTCGTGTATGTGCCTAATCCAGCAGGGAGGGGGTTAATTGAGCCTGAAAAGACTCAACTTAAGTTAGCATGCTAGCCAGGTTAGCTTGCTAGCATGTTAGTGAAACAGGGATGCAGATCTCAGCTGGCTTGTGGAATCTTGTCTGACCTCATACATGAATGTTGGATTCTGATTGCATACCTTTATTTCCATGTAATACATGTATTACAATATTGTAGATCAGTTGTCTAGTTCCCGAACACTGATTGACTAACAATCATCATATATGCCCGGCTGTGTTGACATTGATGTATTTAAATAGCATGCACTGCCACACAGCACGATCAGATATGATCTTCAGCTGATTTTCCATCATAGTTTTGGAAGTTCATTCTAAATTGATGCTAATTTGTCTACGGTTACTATTGTAATAATTCATTAGTTACATTTTTGTTATTACTAATACTCTCAGACTCTGCTTTACGCATACATACATGACCACAATTACTAATGACCGTTTCCAATCTACTAGTATATTTGGATTGGGGTTTCTTGCAACCTTCGAATATAGGTTCACTCTATGTGTTCCTGAGCTGACAGATGGCAACAATGTGTTGATAATGCATCTCCAGAAATCTTTACCTCAATGGTTGGAATTTCTCTGATGGATTTGTAAAAATAAAGTAATATTCTCCAGGACACCTAACATTTTTTCTCAAAAAGTATCATTTTAGCAGATTTTGTCTTCAATAAGTGGCATTATAAACACATGTTGTCTTCAATAAGCATCATTTTAACACATTTTGTCTTTTCTAAGTATCAATGTAACCCATTTTGTCTTCAATTAAAGTAGCATTTTAAAACACATTTTGTCTTCGTTAAGTAGCATTTTAACACATTGAGTCTTCATTAAGTAGCATTTTAACACATTGTGTCTTCAGTAGCACAATTTAACACATTGACGACATGATGAAACAATGAAAGAAATTGACACATGTTGGATATATTGTTATTTTAGTATAAAACGTTGTTGACAAAATATTTACATTTAATTAACTCAAAGGATGGTTAGTTTGTTAATTCACACAAGGTCAGTATTTCCTCAACAGCAACACATCACTCTACTAACATGCTGAAGTTAAATCTGCTCGTGTTTTTTTAACATAGATATATTATGGGTAGTCATGTGCAGACCTTATTTATTAGCCTTTCCCATAATGTCTGTCAACAAGTGTCACAACAGAGTACTGTAACAGCTGCACTGACAAAAGACAGTTTCTGCTGCTTTGTTTCCGAGGGTGTCCTTTGATTAATGTAGGTGTGGCCATGATGACAAGAAGCCCTACTGATGGATGAATTATCATGGCGTTATAACTTCATCCGAGAAAACAGGTCCATCTTTTTACTTTTGTTTATCTGGAACGTTTTAGACGTATAACTATGTGTCCCTGTTTGTCTTTTGTGTTATATGATATATTTTGTTTAGCAATGTTGTTTTTATGCCTTCCTGAAAGATGAGAGACATCATCCATCTTTTGCAATGTAATTGAAATTTAATAGTTAGAATTACCATACAGCTTCAAATTTCAAGCAATGGGGAAAAAAAGTTATTTGAGCATCCATTTTTTTTGTTGAACTGTTGTCTTCTGTTCTCAGGCATTTTAATGGTTGAAATTGTTGAAATGCGTCCCCATAAAGTTGACGTTTGGAGAGCGGCTTCTCAGCATTATTTCAAACAAACTCTGTTTGTAGATCAAGTTTGTTTCAATACATTAGTGCAACAAATCAAATTTATAGGGTATAAAGTGTCTCTGAGTGAAAAACAAGATCTCTGTTGAGCAAAGAAAATGTCAATGTTGACTTCCGCAAGAAAAATAATTCTTTGTTCCATTTCAACATCCTTTTTGAGCTTGTCACCTACATATAGCAATTGGAGATCTATGTAATAAATTTTTAGTCTCTTTTCACCACTTTTTACCCAGAATGCAATGTACTATGAATTTCTTATATTTCCATTTGTATAAATTAGTTTCCTTTTGTTAGATTAAACATATAGGACATTTGAAAAAAACAATTTCTTTAAAATTAATTCAAACAGTGTCCAGATCATTCTCTGCACATTTAATGTTCATGGAATATGTCAATGAATGCTAGAAGTTGATCTCAATTTCTATGTTGGAGGCCTTTATCTAATGTATATATATTCTCCAGGCTAACAATTGTGGAGGTAATGTCAATTTCTAGCTTTTGTGAATCTATAACTTGCTTAATGTCTTCACACGCCAGAGACCTGTTTAATTAGTAGGATGGTAGTTAATTGTCTACTGACGTCAGCCTGTCGGTCTACTTCTGACAAAGTTGTCTCTTAATGACCAATGGGCCATACTGATGTAGCATTCTGATACCAGTATAATGCAATCATCTTTAACAGTCAGCTTTTTTACATTTTCCTTCTTGGTTACGTTGGTATCCTATTAATGTATATATGCATTTGTTGATGATGTTGTAACTGGATTAATAGATATTGGAACTGGATTCATAGACACAGTAACTGGATATATACACACAGTAACAGGATTACTAGGTTCATACACACAGTAACAGGATTTATAGACATGGGAATTGGATTCATACATACCGTAACTGGATTATTGGATTCATACACACAGTAACAGGATTCATAGACATGGGAACTGGATTCATAGACATGGTAACTGGATTCATACACACAGTAACAGGATTCATAGACATGGGAACTGGATTCATAGACATGGTAACTGGATTCATACACACAGTAACCTGATTCATAGACATGGTAACTGGATCCATATACTTGGTAAATGTATCCATAGACATGGTAACTGGATTCATGGACATGGTAACTGGATTCATACACACAGTAACAGGATTACTGGATTCATAGACATGGTAACTGGATTCATAGACATGGTAACTGGATTCATAGACACAGTAACTGGATTCATACACACAGCAACAGGATTACTGGATTCATACACACAGTAACAGGATTCATAGACATGGTAACTGGATTCATGCACATGGTAACTGGATTCACAATCTCTTGGTGGAATTCAGGACAACACATATGGTCTCCACGCGTCTAGTGTCTCTCCCCATAGTGCCAAATATTTGCAAATCTTCTTTTTAGCGTTTCTTTTACCCTCCTCACCGAAGGCATTCCAACAAGTCAGCATTTGAATGCATCTCTTCAACTTTCTGATGGTAAAATGTCAGCCATAATGAATCCTCTGCAGAAGTCTGCCTTACTCAAAGGACACATTTCCTGTTTGGCAGCCTGTGCAGGTAGAGTCGTGATATCAGGTTCCATTGGTACCATGCTTGACGGTGTGGGGTACCCGAGTTCACTAGAGGTTCTATATGGAGTTATAAAAGTCATATGGTAATCAGGCCTCTCGTTGAAATAGCCAATGAGTGGTAACTGCTATACATTTATTTTATGTGCCTACAATATCGGAGGCATCTACACTAAAAATGAGAAGCTTGTTTCAGAATGCATTTTACCAACTATCATGTGTTTAGAAGAAACAGTAATGTATTTTATTTTCTCAATGACAATGAGTCACATGCAAGTACAAATGATACTTTTGATTTTGCAAATAGTAGACAGTATCGGTTTTCTTGATCAAGTGATATGTGTAATTCTGAAGAAAGTGATTAAAGACATACTATTTGTTTACATTATACATATTTCATGGTCAAACATATTTTTAACTTTTGATGTTTTCAATATTTTCATATTTTATATGAACAATAGCTATGTAGTCCTAATTATCTTGTCTTTGGAACATCATGAAACATTATTCGGGTTAAATTATTAGAGTTATCGTCACCCTTAGAATATTTGACTATTAAACATAGATATGTTACAACTGATTATTTGGGCTTTATTGGAAATTAACTGCAATGTAAGCTTACCTATCCTACAGCCGTGAAACGATATTTGGAGGTATCTATGTAAGTGATTATATGTATGCCATTTCAGTATTTGACAATTTGTGCATGTAATTTGCATTTTAATCTCCAATTCGGTCCAAAACGACGACTTAATCGGTGATAGTATGCCATTAAATTACACAATGTTTCGTAATGTTAGAAAATTACCAACAGTTGCCAACCTGACTTTGTTCCTCGGATGACAGATGTAATGTCATCGCACAAGAAAAAATATAATCTTCTCCTTCAATTACTTATTGTTGTGTAACCTTGAGTTTTATGTTCAAACAGCCAATGATGAGATGGCAACTGGGAGTTAGGTTCATACCCATGCATCGATGCATACCATTATGAAAAGAATGCTTGTCATTAATATGAAATACACACAAAAAAAACCCATATGCAAACTATTTCTGCATCATGTCTTCTTCATCTATCCCTGACGGTTGCCTTTCAATTGGACATGGTTCTGCTCCATAGCTACTGAAAGAAACCCATTGCAGGAGGACCAGAGAAAACATCTTGAAATACCTTCAAGGACTTCAAGGACTTGCAGAAGGCTGAGACTGACACACAACGTACATAATACAGCACTGCTATAACACTGAGCACAGCAAGAAGTCGAGATAGATATGATTAGGAAACTGAGAAGGCAATATCTAGCCAATATTGGTATTGGCAAGATTTTCCTGTCTACTCATAACAAAAACCTGTCGAGGCTATGCATGGCTGGCAGCCGAGCTGCCCTCTAGAGAAGTGATTGTGATTCAAGGAGGTTAATCAGACGTTGAGAATTTGCTGAACAATGGTTTTTGTAGTTTTTTAATAAAATCGTGAATGCCAAAATAGAAAATATATTTCAATATTTGCAAAAATACATCTGAAACTTTAAATGAATTATTAAAAAAAACAACAACATGCGTTCCATGTCGTGAATCGTCAGTATTCTGTGAACAGTGTTGTCAGTAGACAGTAGCCATACTGGTATTGCTGTCACAATGGTGGTAGCATGTATAATCCATGGACAAACATCTTAGAGATATTTCACAAGCAGGAATGATTGACATGCAATGTGGTTGTCCTATGACGTTTTCTGTATAAACTGCACAAACTTTGCCAAAACAAAGGCCTTTTAAAAACACCATACATCAATGATAACGAAATTGATGAAATGATTTATTTGTTAAACTCTGCGAGAGTGTTTTTGCTATAGGCTGCTGAGATTGAAACAACACGATGTCCAAGACGTGTCTATGAAGCTGTGTCACATTTAAAACCAGCAGACTCAGCAGATAAACTGAAAATGTTTAATGTCAGATGTTGAACCTGATTTTTACTCTGACCATTTTATATACCTTTTACAGTAGAGAGTTCTAACCGGCATCTTATGACCTTTTTCTTCAGAAGGTCATCATCATTAAATTGTACTTTCCTTAGATCTTAATCTCATTCTTCTACCACAAATTTGTTTCCATAAAACCGGTTTCGCTAACTTTCAACTGTTCTGGCTATCATGTTAAAATCTTTCGCTTATACGAATGGCTTCCACAGCTGGCCGTCGTTGAATATAAGTACATAGTCAAACACACGCTTATTCTCTTTCAATCAGTTTGGAAATCGTGGTAGAAAAAGTCACACACAAAAAAACATTGCTTTCTCTTGTTGCGTCTCGACTATTTTCAGACCCTGCTCTAGGTAACTCTACGTCTGCTTCTTTGCAATACGGTTTTTGAATTAGCTCATTAACAAGTGTGATTGACAGTGAGCTTGTAGGCTTCACTGTGTTACCTGGATTTATTAGTCTGGCAGTAAATTGGCTTAGTTTTCTTCCAAATACGTGGATCTGAGAAATGGAAAGAACTATATTCTGCATCAGTCACATAGCTGTTGAAATAGACTAGACTAGTCGAGGATTACCACGTTGGTGTATGGTTTTATTAGGCTATATTTACTAGAATGAAATGCCCACTGGAAAAAGTTCACCTTATTTCCTATGTTCCTATTATATACCAGTAATACTAATATTAATGCTTTTAAACATTTTCAACATTAAATGGACTAAACCAAGAACTGGTTGTCTCGGTCAGTATAATGTGTCTGAATGAGATATCCATGTTTGAACCCTAGTCAGATACATTATACTGACTCCGAGCCGAACAGTCTTTGCTGAGCGCCAAGCAGGGTAACAACAAGTACCATCTTTTAACATCTTCTGGTACTGTGGATCGAACCACTGAGCTTCCGCACTTCATACTCCAATGTAACTCGCTAACCATTATACCACAGAGGCGGTAATATGTAAGCTCCCATTGGAGCATAGTTGATAACAGCTTATTTTTAGCACAATTCCATGTCCAATTCAAGGTTTTGTTCACAAATCTCCATATAATATTTGAGTGAGATTGAAATCGTACGCAAAATGTTTCCTAATCTCAGGGCACGGTCAATTCTAGTAATGGAACCAACATGACTGTCCACGCTATTGCCCACTATTGTGACTATACAATGACCGTCATCTGCAACTGAACATGTTCGGTCACCTGGGAAACTGGTCGAGTCAAGTCATAGAACCAGCTCACGATAGTACAAACTGCACACCTTCACCGCAACTTGACTAATCTGTCCAGTCTACAGTGTACTCTGTCTAAACCAGCACACGTTGGGACCGAGAAAATATGCCGGATTATGGAGAGTGCCGGTTTACTCAGTGTGTCAAGAGTCACTGTCGCTAGCCAGGGACTTTGAAATTGAGCCGGTATATGCAGATTGCCGGATTACAAAGATGCCGATTTAGACAGAGTACACTGTAGTTGTGTCAGATCCCTGTAGTATGGCATAGGCATCAGAAGAATCGCATGGTTGAACTTTTTGAAAAAGGAACCTCTACCTGATTATCATCACAGACCACACAGCGGTTGGATGTACACATTGGTTACATAAAACATAAAAGTAAATATGCTACCTTTCCATGTTTATTTTGTTATGTTATGCAAGCGTGTACAGAAGATATCCTGCTTGCGTATGCACCGTTAAAGCATATAGTGTAAGATACGTTCCTACATATGGTGGACAGATTTACTATACAATTATACAAGGTAACAATTTCGCACATGTTGTGTCTATTTAAAAACAAATTTAGTGACTATTTGGTTATCAGGATATATTCAAGAACAGATATCAATCCAGATCTTACCTTTAAAAGTAATTTTCCAATTTGCGTTTCCAGCAGTTTCAGGTAAATCCTTATACAGCTGTATATCCAATGCTAATTTCTTTCTACACCTGAAAATAAAATGGAAGTGTAATATAGTATCTATAGAGGAAGGATTAATGTTGTGCACAGCATTAAGAATTTGTTTTAAAACTTTATGAATGAGTACTATCACAGTACAGCAAGCAAAACAACCTACGGTATTATGGACACAGTAGCTAATTAACTGGACAAATAGAGTTTCCCCACCAATACTTTCCTCTGCTTCATTCTTTAAATCACGCAGTGTCACATGACCATTCATTCATACTTCCCATGATGCACTATGTTTGATTGTCACCATTATCATACTTTCATCATCGCAGTTCGGGTTCCAACTTCAGTGTGTGTGTGTGTGTGTACGTCATACTATATGCACGACAACAGATGATGTGGTCCTAATTTATTGCCTGGTATGTTTATACACAATGCCCTTCCAAGATCCAACCAAATAAGAGGGAATGTCCATACATACTACTAGCCAGAATAGACATATCGAAACATGTAGCCAACTTCAGACTGCGACTTATGTCAGGTGCATGCTGTGAATTGCAGCATTTCCCACCATAATTGCCCCAGTGTTTGTTTGCCAAGAGCATCTCTTTACATGCACTGATGTGAGGGGATATCTATGGTTTCTCTGAAAACAAGACAGCAACATTCACATGGGGGCATTACAAACATGGCCACCTCTATCTCTCTGTTCATCTCATTCCTTTCTCACAAGATGCTTTCCGTGTGTATCAAGGGATTTTCATACTGCCGGTTCCACTTGCCAAAAGTTTGCCTAGCACAAGAGTATGCTCCATAGATAATGTTATCCAAATAGGAACAGGGGATCCTGTATGTTGACAATAGCGTCCACACCCGCCTGTTTCACTGTATTTCCAGACCAAGTTGCAGAAGGAGTTGGTTATTCTGTACACAGGTTGCAAGATAGGTTTCTGAGAATTGGCCGAGGTGGAATGGGTGCAGATGACACTGGAATGTTGCTCACACTGATGAGTAGCTGGTGGGTACCGGTAGATGAACTGCAGTCATTTGAGTACTTGCAGTAATTGCACATCTTCAGCCAGCTCAATTAACCCAAACCTCTGCCTTATAGAGCCGATCTTGTCACCCATGAAGTGTACAGTTCTAAACACCAACATTTGATTCTTGAAATAAAGTGCTCAATTAAATATTGTTGTGTTTCTGTTATAAATTGATGTTTTTTTGCATGACCCGAAATATTAATGATGTATTTATCCATCTAATGTCAAAACTATTTACACATGTGGCAAAAGGCTGGGTGGGTTGCAATACTTGTGACTATACTGCAGATATATTAACATACTAGTATAACCAGCATAGTGCAGATATTCTAACAGACAACCATTATATTACAGATATTCTAACAGACAACCATAATATTACAGATATTCTAACAGACAACCATGATATTACAGATATTCTACCAGACAACGATAATATTACAGATATTCTAATAGACAACCATCATTCATACATCTTATAGCATATGCATGGATGTCACATGAGTGCGATGGACAACTACAGTCAATATAACTACGGTACTCCCCACGCTCAGCAGTTTTAAAAGGTCTCAATTATGTTCAGCACTATGTCAGCACAGAATCATGGTTGTTATATTCTGCTACTGGTCTCAAGCCAATTCTGTCTCCTAGTCTCTGGACTACTAATTTCCTTAATGTAGGATATCTGGTAATTTCACAGTAATGTACTTAGATGGGAAGATTGCACTGTAAACACTGTCTGCTCTATTGCCAGCACATGATAGAAGTGCATGTCATGACAGACATAAGGAGGACAAGGATGTTCGACTAGTTTTGCTGTCTAAAACTCATTACCTAAACACAAAGCTGTGTTGTGTCCACTAGTTTTCCTTTACTGAGGTCATTGCCCATTCGTTCACTGTAAACTTTCCAACTTCGGTATCTATATATGATATATTCTATATTCACTCTCGGTCATTTGATTTACACGCCATATTTTTCTACCTTTGATATATATACATTTCAATCCGATGTATTGAGCTGAAGATCGTGCTGCACCTAAAGCCTATGCATATTTTGCCACAACTATTTCTATGTGGAACCAGAGATGTTGCAGTACCCAGAGATTGTAGGAAATCTGTTGTTTTAATTCCTTTGATTAGGCAGGTGAAAGGTATATGAACTTTAAAATAATACAGCCAGCATGTGTTTTAGCCATCTGGCCATCTGTTCCGAGCCTCACTGAAGTATGGGTGAAATCTGTGGCAATTAAGAAACAGGAATGTTTGGTGATGACATATACCCTAGACAGTTGTTGAGTCAGATGCAGGCCGGGAGAAGGTCATATGAATCCTTGCCTGGTCAGAACTAACCAGTTTTAAAACCTCATTTTCACAGTTCATTAGTCTGAATTTTTGCTTTATTCAAAATTGAAGACGGAACACAATTTTAGGTTTCGTCACGGGTCATTTTAATCTAGGAACTGCACTGTCGATATATAAATCACATATAGTTGATGAATCTACAGAACATATAATATATCTTGTTATATTATTGTAGCATTTAGCAGTATGACACCATTGCTGCTTTCATTGCTCAAAGTTACAGATACAGTTGAGCAACATTTGCACTTCGATGTTAGCTACCAGATGAATATTGAATTTTGCAAGTAATAAGAAATGCTGGCTTCTGCGTTCTGGTTCCTGCAGTTTCATTTGCGCTTCCATTCCTAGGTTATAGCAGGTATTGCACGCGAGTGTATTCCTGATAAATGTCTTTGCAATTATGATTAATTTTACACTTTGATAATTTTGAGAAAGAAAATTCCCTGTTCCAACTGGTCATAGATGCTTACAGCTTACTTGTATGAAGACACACCTATACTAGTCCGACGTCATTACTGCTGCAATGCTTTATCCACTGCATGACATGACAATTGCTGCATTGAGAATACGCTTAGCATAATGAATGTGGCGGGATATAAATACTCTTATTATTATTATTATTATTATTATTATTATTATCATTGCTGATCTCCCCAAGGTTAATTGGTCCCTTCCTCAAAAATACTCTGGCCCATGTCTAACGGTGAACTACTAACAGAAAATACCCTAATTTCACCCATGTAAATATCAAAGTGCAATAATTCACAAAATGATACCAGCTGTTTTCCGTTCTTGAGCACAGACATCTGGCCTCTGAGCAGCTAAAGCAAAGTGATATCGAACCGTATATTTCCTGGCCTTTCCTAGACTAGCATTAGCTCTTGGAAAGCAACATTTGAGGAAAGTGCTCATGAGATTGCAGTTGGTTCAGAAAAGTGACACCTAATTTGAACAGACCTGACCTCCGTTTTAATTGAACCACGGTTAATAGTCTGTGTCACAGACCCTGTTCTCAACCAAATACTCCTATTCCAAATATCCATGAACCAAAGCAAGTCTAGATTTTCTGGTGAACAGAGGTTAAAGATTTTCAGAGGTGCCTTTCAT
Organism: Clypeosectus delectus; assembly: GCA_032355325.1. Classification (NCBI taxonomy): domain Eukaryota; kingdom Metazoa; phylum Mollusca; class Gastropoda; order Lepetellida; family Lepetodrilidae; genus Clypeosectus; species Clypeosectus delectus. Next base: position 5,586 of record JAULBO010046672.1, on the reverse strand, counting down.
ATATAAATATACCCATCAGTAGAATTTATTAAAAATAATTTAATTTCACCCTCTGAGACGATGGATAGTTAGACTATCAATAATCTCAGAGGATGAAAGTAAATTATTTTTAATAAATTCTACTGATGGGTATAACATATATATGAAAGGAGCCTCTGAAAATCTTTAACCTGTTCCCCAGTAAATCTAGACTTGCTTTTGTTCATGGGAGAGATTTGGAATATGAGTATTTCGTTGAGAACAGGGTCTGTACACAGACTAAATGGATAGTCTACACAGTTACCTAGTTCTATTGGTCTTATGTTTAATGTTTTTGAATTATCGGGTACTACATATTTTGTTTTAAATGTCTACTTTGATTTTGTTGAATTTGGGTTATCTACTACTTGTAAGTATATGAGTGTGTTATGAAATCTAGTTTCTTTACTACGTTAAATCGATTCCTATGAACTGACAGGTCAGTTTTAATTGTTTGTTACTGTAGATGAAATAGTTAATCAGTGTCGACAGTTATTACTATAATGCTTCCTTCTGAACCAGTATTTCTGCTTTTGAGAGCAAAAACAAATTACTTCAGAAATGGCAACTGATGTAAATTGCTTTAATGAATTTTCCAAGTGGCACAAAGTTCTGACAGGTGGCAAGGATGATGGAAACTCTAATCTTAGAATCTCCAGTTGTGTAATCGACATCTTAACCATTTTGTTTGTTGTTTCACCCAGCATGGAGGGCGACTCACAATCCATATGAATATTTACAGATGAAATGGAAGACTTTTTTTGTCCTTTGAACTTTTCAAGCATACTTACTAGTTTGCTTCTTGTTGTTGTGTTGTTGTTTATCTGACCTTTTCTACTGGGTAGAACTTTTGAAATATTTTTGCACTTACACTTATGTACTGCATGCTTTGATCACAGGAAGTCGTTTAGTCTTTTGGTTTGCTCAGCATGTAAACACTTACAGACTGATGGTAGCAAAATGACAAAGGGTTCATGACAAACTACATAAATTAAGAATGTTTAAATCTTTGTTATTTTCACAACCAAATAACAGTTTTCATAGGCTGAATACAGATTGGATGTATGTTTGATTCTGTTCTATGTTGACTCTACAGTAACGCATATGCTGACATTTTTACTGACAATATTTTGGTTCTATAGTTGCCACTGTCTCTATGTTTGCATCTTATAGATAATTTTCCCTTCTGTTGAAATTGTTTCTATATTTACCAAACAAATCCAAATCACATTAATTATCGTCTTTAAATGGTTCTGTATGAAACATTGAAAATTCTACCAGTTATGATTCAATACATTCTTACACTGACGTGACTAAGATGTTCTTCCTATCCGAACAGCTATATAGAGGTAACTGTGATTATATTCCAGCAGACAGGAGGCCACGCTCCTGAACTATCCATTAAAACTACTTGTCATGATTTCTAAAACACATCAATATCACTTCATCTAGTGCTAATATATGTCACATGAAGCATATACGTATCAGATTTTACGATGTACGTTCATTGGTTATGCTGTTATCTTTATAGTTGATGGGTTAGTGCACGTATGTGAAATTCATTTCACATGAATCAAATTATTTTGCGAATTTGCAATTTAAATTCCCTTTTAAGTAATGTTTGATACAGTTTTAACATGTATTATTCCCCACATGGCATTTTGGTTATATTTGAGCAAGACTGCCAACACTTCCCAGATTGTTTGTTATGTGTTCCATTTGATTTGATCATTTTACATTTCATGTCAGGTTAATTTTCTTATAGTATCTGATAAACCGCCTCCGTGGCGCAGTGGTTAGATCATCCTCCAGGAGAGCTGAAGGTCATGGGTTCAAAGCCTCAGCCACGTCATACCAAAAGTTGTTAAAAGATGGTACTTGTTGTTCCCCTGTTTGGCATTCAGCATTAAAGGGGTAAAGCAAGGACTGGTCGGCTCGGAGTCAGTATAGTGTGTCTGAGTGGAGTATCCATGTTCTAACTACGGAATGATATCCCAGTGAACTAGCACTATAATAATAAAGACTGGTGAAATACCCAGACTAGCACTAGCGGTCTTATGCACATGTATACACACATGCATACACTACATGCATACACTGCATACAAGCCATGATATGAACACGTTCTTGAAAGCGGCTTTAAACCCCAATTACCAACAACACTTTTCTGATAACTTTTTTAACACTATTTAAAGAATAGCAAGCCCAACATGAAGCGAAACCAAACCAAGACGGCATCAGTACATGTACTAACTGGACTACGGGATGCAATTCCACTATGCCAAGGGGGATGCTAGATCCATCAACAAGTGACCGGCCAATTACAGCGCAGAAATGACACTTACAACTCACAGCCCCTGTTAGTAGATTCCTATACTGTTGTTATCAACTGTGAAATGAGATCCAATGAGGTCTAATGAGGTGCCACAGACCAAAAGTCAAACATCATCTGAATATACCTAACTACTGAACGCCAAGGCTTAGCTGCAGAACACACACATCACAAGATCATGGCCATGGGTGCACATATGGGTTTATAATTCACTGGGCAGCTGATAGCAATGTCATTAATTGTGTATTTGTTTTGTAAATCTAACATTAGCTGTGTATTTGCTTTCCTCGCCATGTGAAATATTAGTTTAGCATGCGTAGCCTTGAACACTGAAATTTCATGATGACAGTGGCTTGTTGTTAATTGGTCTGAGTAGTTTATAAACCAGCGTCTAAACTTATATTTGGGTATTAATATCTTATAAAATTATCGCTATGTATATATATACAGTATATTATGTATATCTATAAATATAGAATAATGCTGTTGATTTCCATGTAAGATAGGTAGGCATTCAAAACAACAACTTATTCTTGTATCACATTTTCACTGTGATTATTATCCACCACATTACAATAGCATTCCATGGGTCACAATATCTCCACTCCCTGAAAGGATATCTCCATATCCCATCAAATTCCTACACTCCTGTCAGATACTAGTATATCGACTCCACATCAGATAGCTCCATTCCGCATCAGTATCTCCACTCCCTATCAGATATCTCCACTCCCAATGAGATATCTCCACTCCCCATGAGATATCTCTACTCCCCATCAGATTATACCTCCACTACCCATCAGATATATCCAATCCATGTCTGATTGCTTCACTTCCCATCAGATATCTCCACTCCCCAGATATCTCCACTCCCCATCAGATATCTCCACTCCCCATCAGATATCTCCACTCCCCATAAGATAACTCCACTCCCCATCAGATATCTCCACTCCCCATCAGATTATACCTCCACTACCCATCAGATATATCCACTCCCTGTCTGATTCCTACATTCTCCATCAAATAGCCCCATTTCCCATCAGATAGCTTCATTTCCATCAGATAGCTTCACTTCCATCACTTCCAATCAGATATCTTCCCTGTCAGATATCTTCACACCTTGTCAGATATCTCCATTTCCCGTTAAAATATTTCCACTCCCCATCAGTGCCACTCCCTGTCTGGTATTTCCACTCCATGTCAGATATCTCCACTCCACATCAGATAGCTCTGCTCCATGTATTATACCTCCACTCCCCATCAGATAGCTCCGCTCCCTGTCAGGTATCTCCACTCCCCCATCAGATAGCTCCGCTTCCTGTATGATATCTCCACTCCCCCATCAGATAGCTCCACTCCCAGTATGATATCTCCACTCCCCGTCAGATAGCTCCGCTCCCTGTATGATATCTCCACTCCCCCATCAGATAGCTCCACTCCCTGTCGGATCTCTGTCCATTTCTCCGCCTCCATGGTCCACTTCAATGTCCAGTGGTCTGTAATTAACCAGGCCAGCATGGGCCAGCCCTCCAACAGACACACACCTATCTCTCCAAGGGTCATTTGCGCTAAGCAATTGGAGCCAGCTAACTGGCTCTGGAGATGCTGCCCCCCTTTGTCATTGGTGCCGTTATCAGTAGGGATGAAGCACAGAGATATTTCTCATCAACCTGCTCGCAGATGTGGTTTCCTCATCCCTGACCCCTCCCGTCCCCTGAGCCGGCTCTCATTCATTACATCCCAATGGTCACTACAGGGTCCACACTTTGCCACCTACTATTTCCATCGTTTGGTCATGCCTGGTACCGCCTCCGTGGCGAAGTCACCGGTGCGATTATTCATTCGTGCATCTATTAAAACAAACTATGGCTTGCTGAACTTTAAATGATGTACCGTAACTAATTTTGTATGGACCTTGTTATAGTTATAGTACATTGTATTGTAGCTATGTTTCTTGTTAAGTTTATGTTTGTGTTTTCTTACAATTATACTGTCATTGATATATGGATGCATTTATGAGTGTTTTAATCCCTTGTCATGTGACTACCTTGTCTAATTTATATACCAGTTTCTGTGGCCCTGAGAGCTGAAGGTTTTAGGTTCAAATCCCCAGCCGCGTCATACCAAAAGACGTTTAGAGATGGTACTTGTTGTTTCCCTGCTTGGCGCTCAGTATTAAAGGGGTAAAGCAAGGACTGGTCAGCTTGGAAGTTGGAGTCAGTGTAATGTGTCTGAGTGGGATGTTCTAAATGCAGCATGATATTCCAGTGAACTAGCACGATAAAGACTCTTATAAAGATAGGTGAAATACCCAGACTGGCACAAGCAGCCATATGATATGCACATAGTCATACACACATGCATACACTGCATACAATCTGTGAATTGAGCACATTCTTGAAAGCGGATTTAAACCCCAATTAAAAACAACAACATCATATATAATATACTAGTATACTTTTGCAGCCATTAATAATTGCAAGGGTAATTTGGTGCTATGGATTCTTCATCACCAGCACAAAACGTGCCCCAAAACACTTGCCTGTAGATTCCTTAAAGAATGGCCTTATTCCCTACTTTCACGATCAAGATGAAACAGTTTCCTTAAGAAATGGAAGAAAAAATTTCTCAATCAAGTGTACAAATGTCAGACATTGTTGATGGGAAAAAATCTGATGAAAAGTATTTAGCAGAGCTATTTCTGTTTTCCTCAGCTAGGTTCAGATTGGATTTAGAAGACCAGCCCTACATTTGTTTGATCTTACTGATTCCTTGATAAAGCATATTTGTCGGCAAGGGTTGAATGATTATCTCTTGTGTTGACCTACAGTGTATGTACATTCCATATGAAGTCGAAAATATCCTACAGTGTTCCTTTAGAACTGTGTTTGAGTGCCATGTTCAAAATATTTATCATTTTCATGATTATGATACAGTGTTTCTTTTTAATAAAATATTTGACTGTTTTGAAATCTTTTTACATTATACTATCCTATGTCACTGACTTATTATTCTTGTTGTTTTTTCAAATATGCAATTAGGATGTGGCTGTTCAAAAAGATACTGACAGCTGATGTTTGCAACATCTCAGTGTAAAATTAAGCCCACCATGTTCGTGTTCGTGTTCGTGTTCATGTAGTATCAACTGACCAAAGACATTACTTACTATCTTTCATGAACCAAAACATACAACCTTTGAACTACCTACAGTCAACCCTTCCAAATGGTCTGTTGTC
>JAULBO010046450.1:7500-11627 GCA_032355325.1 Clypeosectus delectus | reverse complement strand
TTACCCGCAGAGCCTCGTTTTCGTTTTCGCTATGCCCTTATAGGGTCATTTTTCTGGAACCGTAAGTAGGTGTATGTGTCCCTCGGTCAATCTACCCGGTGTTGTCTAATATGTGTCCCCCTATCAAATGTGTCCCTCGGTCATTCTACCCGGTGTTGTCTCATATTTGTCCCCCTATCAAATCTGTCCCTCGGTCCAATCAGAGCTCAGCAATGTATTTTCCTGACAGATTATTTGGGTGATTGTATGGGAAGTACTAGGTAATAGTAGTCCGAACGTATAGTCGTTATATTCCGTTACCATAATGATATTAATCGGTAGGTATACAGCAGATATTTCGCAATAATTATGGGATACCGAGTGACAGATTTGATAGCGGGACAATACGATACCACACAGGAACTACAAGTGCAGTGTTTGATGTTATGCAGACTGATTCAATCAGACGACATGTCATTTATATATTTCTAATCACAACATTCTTAGACCACATATCATGTATATAATAGTGTTAATCATATTAGACGATATATCGTATACAATATATTTTTAATCATAATATAATAAGAAGACAGTCATATCGTGTATATACATGTATTTCTAATCACATGAGACACAATATTGTGTATAATACACACGTATACGCGTATAGATTAACTGCGATCCTATGTACATGTGCATCGCATTGTTCGCGTTAATATATTGTTCGTGTTAATTTCATTATTTGCAGTAATTATTATAACATTCTCCTTGCCTTTGTAGGTGCACCGCAGACCCTTAAAGCCACAGACGGGTACGTCGAGCGGAGGGCCGCTATTGAAAGGCCATATCACCTTCCGGTGAGCAAGGTTTCTGAAGGTTTTCTTCCGGCCTCGGAATAGTCCCACCGACTGAAAGTAGAGCATCATATAGCTTACGGTTCAAACTAACAACTGTCTACAGTCCTGCCATTTTCGACGAGCAATGTGGATCTTTTACTCTTTCACCCGCGGAATGATATTCCAGTGAACTAGCACTATACAGACTGGTGAAATATCCAGACTGGCACAAGCAGTCATATACACATACATACATGTGCATGCATTACATACATGTACATAGTATTACATAAATACATGTTTTCAGGCATGTCCACTTAAATTGTGTCACACTAAGTACTACGCCTCTTCAAAAAAGCATTCCCAGTGAAATAGCGCACGGGCCATATACGTGTGTAGACACATCGATTGTACCTACTTTCAGGTAAAAATCATGCTCTACCTACAGCGTTCATATTACAGTCTTCTACTTACAGTCTACACGATGTATGACATAGGCCAGTTTCGTGTGTTTCCATTTGAGCTATTTGATTGGTTCTAAAAACTCTTGTTTAGGCAATCAGAAAGCTTCGTTCAGAAGCCGGATGTTCCTTAACGGTAACGTTTTCTTGACGATGTTAGTTTCGAAGTGATCTCATGTTTTTCCTGACGAAATTTCCGTACGACATCAATAATATGTCTAGTTTGGCCACTCTGTATATTCTATTAAAACATGGCATACCATTGGCGTAGCTACCTATACGCAGTGTACTCACGTGCGTACACTATAGTTTCCAAATTTTACTTGTTACAACATTTAAATGCTGGAAACCTGCCTTCGAGTGACATCGGTAGGCGAACTCCGATTGGTTCGTGCGATTCACGTTCACTATACGTTTTCATAATTCTCACAAGAGGGCGCTAATCAAAAATGTAGAAACTGGCCTATATCATACAGCGTGTAGACTGTAAGTAGAAGACTGTAATGTCGAACGCTGTAGGTAGAGCATGGGTAAACATACGTTTGACCATTACATATGTAAACAAAACCGTGATAGTATGCCTTTAATTGAATAGAGCAACAGTTTCTGGGTGAATACAGTGATTTAATTGGTCTACAAAGATGGGCTCCCGATTACTCTATACTGTATCTAGGGCATGTAAGCTCTGCGCTACTTACGACAATTCGCCCGTCTTTCAACAGGTCCAGCAAGGCGAGATCGGCGTCTCGTTTCCCATCCTCGTCCAGGGTAACGTTACCCTCAATACCTTCATTGCATAGGAAAGAAAACACAAACTCACACCAGTATTTTTACATGTATCTCTGCTGCATTCGGGTCACCTCGAGTCATAGTACATGATCTCTCGGGTGCCTATGCATTGCTACCATTGTATCCATGTGACGTCACAGGAATAGTTCAGTCTCTGAATGGTCTGATTGCCATAAAAACAAATATGTTATCGAGTTCAAATGTCATATTATTCAATTACTATACAAATGATACACACTCCGAGTGTAAACTGACCAACAATGACATAGTAATCTGTGTTTAACATTCAAAGTAGCGTCCCCTTTCCGAAGTGTTCGGGAACTCTAGGAAAATGCCTACATTTTGGGCATGGCAACCATGGAGACACGGTCGAGTGATGTTATAGTTTACGGGAACAGTGGCTCTTTAAAGCGGAGTACGAGACCTTCGTGATAGCATGCCGAGATACTGCTGTCAGGTGCGAGGAAGAAGCAGTGACGTAAAACTTGCCAGGGAATGTCTGATTCCAAATGGCCTCGGTGACCGTGGTTCCATTCATTGGGTCCCCACCGGCACTGATCACCTTGTTCAGTGCTTCGGCGTAGATAGTGATTGCGTCATGGTAACCACTGACGAAGTCTCCAGGCTGTTAATCAATACAATAATAATGATAATAATAATAATAATAATACTAATAATGTGAATATGCATAACGCCCAATCCATGGTCTAAATCCCGATCAAAGCGTGCATCCCAAATATAAACACCTTTCTTTTCCAGGGCTTGTCCTCGAACTATCATGTTGTTTAATTTTGAATTTGCATGTAGTTTCCAATATACAGTTATTAATTATAGACATAATATGCGTGAATTTTCATTCAATCTTTGACGAAGTATTCTTCGCCTTTAGATAATAATAAATTCAATGCCAAAAGAAAATAATACATCGGTCTGTCGAAAGTTGGATGTTTTACGTCACGCTCATAACATTAATGGACTTCTTAACATTGGAAATTGTCATTATCATATTGTTTTGTTGAATTGTATGCAGACTTCATTCTAAAGCTGTTATTAACTCATTTCGAATCATGTTCTACCAGCCATCAAACTCTATGCACAGTTTATTTTGCCAATGAGTTTATATTTATTTTTCAATCTTTGTAGAATATGAGCGGTAGGAACATTCATTATTCCAATCTCCCACAGAAACGTATTATGAGCTTTGCTAATTCAGTAAATTGAATTTAATGGGGTTCGCCGCTGAGAAATCCGCTGGATGGCGCATGTGTACTATTGACGAACTAGTTTTCACGGAAATTCACGTTGCCACCTATAGTCTCTAGACAGTGCCCAGTTGGTAATAGCAAGAGTTGCTCCCCTTAGTATTAATTGGTTCCAGGTTGACGACCAGGTCCACCCACACATTAGACAGGATCACAGTCTACTGAGGATTTGTATTAATTAAATATCCATTGTCGGCAAGCAAACAGTAATGACATGGAAACATCCGTTGGGTACAGGTGGCCCATATTCCTATATCTATTGACCTGGAAAACCAATGCATAAGATTTATTAAAATATTATTGCGAAACTGGGCGACTGTCACTATATTCGATGCGCATGATTAAACTGGAGGACTCCTAGTGCACAGGTGCCACCTAGTCGATAATTTTGGGCGGCGAACCCCATTCATTTTAATGTACATACATCGTCAGTTCCGAAATCCAGATCCCAGTTGTCCTGGGCGCCGATGACCACATTGTCTTTGAAGCGAGTATACGCCGTTGTGTCGTACTCTCTGAGAGCAAGAAATAGAACTGATTGGAAGGCATCCAAGGCATTCTGAAAAACAGAAATGCATTATTTATGCATTGAATTAATGCGATAAACGTAATCTTGGTTTGTATGGGTTCAATATTTCAGTTTTAACAAATTACATAATAATATTTTTAGAATAGGGTTTAGAACCGCTGTCAAGATTTGTGCACTCATGGCATGGCTTGTCCGTTTAGGGCATGAGTAAATCCGTAGTAACGCTGCGAGCAATTGCTGCCACTGACGATACATTGTAACTGCATAG
>JAULBO010046450.1:0-2500 GCA_032355325.1 Clypeosectus delectus | reverse complement strand
TTTAAAATGTCTTTTGTCCCTGTTAGTATTTCCTTAGGCACACTATCTCGATTTTGTTTACATGTGTCATTGCCTAGCGTATTTTTACCTGGTTTTTAATATGTGTATGGCATCGTCCCCCCAGCCCCTGGTCCCCTAGCATGTGGCTGTGTTAGACGATAGAAAATGGAAATGTTATAAACGTATTTACAACGATTATTCGGGCTTTATCGTTTTGCATTTTACGAACTATATGTGTACATTTTAATGTTTCCGTCATCCTGATGTATATTATATGTATATATTTGTACGCTTGTAATTATCTCTTGTACCACCGTGGGTGGTTTGAGAATAAATTGACTTGACTTGACTTGTTAACTGAATACTCTACTCCCGGCATATTTTTGAACTCGCGTATCCCCACTTCTGAGGTAAACCGTAATACACGTTGAAATATTTAATTATAAAAATCGCAAAATAAGACTTTGAAATCTGCAAGTTCTTCATCATCGTACGTGATGACGTCGTTGTCAAGACAGAGCATGCTCATTCAAACGTGTTAGCATACATCATTATGCACGAATAAATATTGTTGTGTAACTACTACATGTACTTGTCTTATTCTTATTATTTATGCTTCCTCCGTCTGTGTTATTAGTAGGAGGGAATAACATTCGAAAATGGCACATCCACGCGGGCGGTCAAGCGGTCATAATTACGTCTTGTAACAACAGGTGCTAGAGGACCGGTGTAATCGGTTCAAATTAACCCCCGGTTCAGGTTACCCCCCGGGTAATTTGAACCTAGGTTCAAAGTACCCCCTGTACTTTCAACAACCGGTAATTTTTCAAAACAAATTGGTATATATTTTACATCGAAATGTTGATATCTTAAGTATTCCTATACAATATGAACATTCCTATCATAGGAACACATATTTTGCATAAAAAGTATGGACAACTAGATAGAGTGGATATCTCAATTTATGTTTAAGCAACTATTTAGAGCATACAAACCAACATGTGACATCTTACATTGTTAACGATGAACGATATGTGGTTGATAGATATACCAGTATACTGTAAGTGATGGATGCATGTGATGGATAGACTTTGTCATTGATGCAGAAAGACACATCGCTGCTCATTGGCGTTCACATCATTACCCAGGTCAATGGATCACTGTGCAATCAGATTTCATCTCGACTCCATGAGGATTATACAACCAAGCTGCCGTGTTGTAGGATAGGGTTAACATTCACATTACCGTCGCTTCCGGTCGGGTACCCATTTTCTGCTGGGTGAACAGAGAAACCGTCGAACTAAGTCACTTGCTTAAGGTGACACCACATCTTTTTTTTCCGTTTGTGTCTCAGTGTAGGGAATGGTTGAATCCTAGATACTCTCAGGTTGTGTCGCCCATCCGACTACTCGCTGATCTCGATGCTGCTCTCCTTCAACCTGAGCAATGTGATCGGTGGATGTGATGGATAGATGTGGTCGATGGATGTGATGTATGTATGTGATGGATGGATGATGTGGCCGATGGATGTGATGGATGGATGTGGTCGATGGATGGATGTGGTCGATGGATAGATCATGTGGTCAATGGATGCATACATCATGTACATGTAGATGTGATGGGCGGATGTGGTGATGGTGTGTGGATAGACATGAATGATTGTTCGTATAGCCCCCTTCCGGCGTCGATACATGTATGTCTTCATCTGTGTAGGGCATTTGAAACTTAGACACCGGGGCTAGGGGTGTGAAACCATTTCTATATGTCAAATTATTACAGCTACAAAGTTCTAATTATCTTGTCTTTGGAACATCGTGAAACGATATTCTGACCATGTTCAATGATTATACAGTAAGTATCCCCCTTAGAACATTAGACTATAGATAATTGATATTGTATACGTAATTACAACGATTATTCGGGATTTATCGTAAATTAACTGCAATGGAATCTTACCTATTCTACAGCCGTGAAACGATATTTAGAGGTACAAAGGTGCCATGTGCATGTACTTTGGATGTTTCTACTCCAATTCACTCCAAAACGACAACTTAATCTATGATAGCATGCCTTTAAAACTAGTATGCCCATATTGTTGCATTACATATAATTCAGTAATAGTACTACTGTATATCTCCTATCTCGTCGCGTGTGCGTGAATTATTCTCGCATGGACGTTAATTAACAAAGCAGTCAATATCTCCTCTCTGCAGTGCTTTTAATTGTTCGCATCCTATTTTACACCAGTATGACTTGTTTCTTGTATATGTGTTCTGTCATTGTCGTATTTTGTCAGGTCCTTAATGTGTGATGCAAGAAGAGTAGATTTCCGGGTAATACAGTATCATATCATAGCACACGTGCAGGGTTTCCTCTGTGAATTGCCCATAATGCCTAGGTCACATTTGCTACGGCCACCGTACGGTCAAATTTTCTACGGCCAATAGAAATTCTACGGCTGCCGTAGAATTCCTACGGTCTCATCCTGTAGCAGTCACAT
>JAULBO010046228.1:1350-11628 GCA_032355325.1 Clypeosectus delectus | reverse complement strand
ACCCATTGTCACTACCAATTGTGTCTTCATAGTATATGATAAATAGAATCTAACATTCGTGGTGATTTATTACTGACTATAAATGACCACTCATGGTAGATCCTCTATATATATATAGTGGTTTTTTTCTTCTGAATGGTTAATTTTTTCCACCTGGAGTACTGGATAATTGCAAAACTGATGACATCATTCAGCAGCTGTTATTACTTTTGAATACTTAAGAGAATGAGGGTAATAGCATGCTAAAAGCTATACAAACATATGTACGTATAAATAGACAGTCATTAAATAGTCGCAAAAAATCAAGAAATCAATGGATTTTCCGGGAGATAACTTTCTTATTGAAACATCCACGGAAAGATTTCAATGCCGTATGCATTACCAATACAGAATATCAATCATTTACATCAATGCACTTTCGTCAGTGACTCATATGGCTGTTACAGTTTCAATAGAACGCAATAAATCATAAAGTGATTTATCGCTATTGAATATTGTGTACCATCAGAACTGTGGTTCTCTGTAACAGTCTATCACCGAGTAAACTCCACACTGGGACGGTAGAGAGTTCAACAGCTCTACTCTTGGCAATATGTTCTCATATAGATGAGTAAACACAGTAGGTTGATTAATATTCGTCCTGAAAGGTTCCCATAAGATTGCTGAACCCCTGTGCAACCTGTGACGTGTTATACATAGGCAGATGACTGTGCATGCAATACCTAAGTCACACCCAGTTCCACTATTACCCTTCATCAAGTTTATCACCATCAAGTTGTGTATGAATTTCATGAACATACATTTTTGTATATCAATCAATCTGAGGTTGAAATCGTTGCTCCCTTTACTAAATACTCCTTCAATGTATGGTAAACTTACGTGATAATATGAATTTGATCTGTCAAAATACCCCAAAACGATTAGCAACAATGGCGTTTGCCAACTACATAAACGCAAACATTAGATATACATTTCAGAAGCGTTGCCGTGATAGAAAATGGATGGGAAGTGAATTGGACTCGGATAAACTAAACCAAGTTAATGCGCAATAATGCTGATTTCCCTTGGGTCGTGTGGATTTGGATAAACTCAATCACATCAAATGGAAACTTCGTCCATGTTTGGTTAAATGAGTTAAATCCTGCACATTTGATCTTCAATCTGGCAAGTGACCGCAAGATTTGGTATAAATACAAAACTAATTACCGCAATAGTCACATTCAAAGCTAACGTTAACTACAGTACTATCAAATGGGTTGAGAAGCACCTGCGTTCAATGTTACTTTCGATATCACTGTGTGTGTGTGTGTGTGTGTGTGTGTGTGTGTGTGTGTGTGTGTGTGTCATGACAATCAATCTAGTGATTGATGTCCCAGCTGTAAACCATTCATTCGGGACAAAAGTGGAGCTAAGAACAAAGTAGTTTCCACCATTTTAAAGGTTGGACCTGCCTCTTTTTATACACTCAACGCCTGTCGGAAGAAGTTCTGGAGGGATGTCGCCCACCAATGCCTGCAGCACACCATGCCCCGATCCCACAGCTGTTTACTATCAGTGGGAACTCATGCCCACGGGCAACACTACCAGGGGTTCTCAATCTAAAGGATGATGAAACATGTGACAAATACGAATATTACTATAAAGTGGAATATTCAAGTAGAACCCCAAGAGGAATATTAGATGAATTTTACAAAGCTGTAGATTAAAGAAATGAAAAATAGCACATCTCTCCTGAGAAATGGTATCAAAAGAGTGTGTGACCCTCCGTTGAATTGAGAGAACATTTTCAAATAGCATTAATGATTAAAGCAAAATTTTGTTGGAACAGAGAGATTGATGATCCTGTTATGAGACATAGAATTATGAGCTTACTTTACTGAAAGCAACTTAACTGTACAATCGTAGTAATACAGTCACATGAAATTAAGCAATAGGGTTCTAAAAATTTACGATTAGCAACTGAAAACATAAAATTCTTGAACATATTAATAAAATTATGAATATTTAATGACAGAAGCTTGAGTGCAAGTTCTCAGTTTCTAATACTTGTATCTCACAATAGGTTATCATTACCAGAAGAAAGTTCTCTTGATACAAGTAACTTGAAAACATATCATGACGATATCAGAAATAAAAATAGCCCAAACTAACTGCCTCTGAATCTGCCCAATGTTGAGGGAAATGGTGAATGGTAAATGTCCTCTGTTTGTGATAGAAGATATACCTTGTTTCAATAGATTACTAGTAGTTGCAACAAGCCACAAAAATTGACCTGAAATTGAATTTTCAGAACTATTGCATGGCAATGTTACTTGGTTTAATAAATTGCCCCCCAGACCCGCGTTACAACAAAAACAATTGACCAGTAATAGAACTAGAAGCTCAAGTGGACTTCCAATGATTGGACGAGAACCTTATCAATCCAGTTTAGCAATTTTAAAGATCTAGTCAAGACTTGGATCTAAAACTTGTTTTCCCCCCAAAGCAGAAAAAAACCCGGAGTACATCTATAGACACTTGCATCCACAAGGAAGGAGACATTTTTCATACTCAGTTTCGCAGCTACGGCAACGGCATGGCTTGAAGATAACGGGAAATGATGATCAAATTAAATGTTGGCAATATAATCGATACCTGGCGCTATGCTGGAACGCAACTTACTGAAGCGGAATGCACCAAGATAGGTTGGGGGCTACGGCCTGCTCTGTCCACCACCAAGTCAGCCTGCATTCTCATAAACACAGGAATTGATTTGCAGGCGAGCCGGTGGATTAATATCTCGACACGAGTATCAGTCATAGGATTCAGTGAAGTGGTAAAATATTTTACTCACAGACTGCATTGAAATAGTAACAAAGATATTTGTTACATTTCCGAAACCTATCACCTGTTATGTTTTCTATTGCCTTACCCTAACACTAACAAAGGAGAAAAGATATAATACTTTTCCAAAGCAATCACATATCATGCTTTCCATTGCCTAACCCAAACACTAACACAGTTATTGGATTCTTTCCCCACAAACAACCACATATCACGTTTTCCATGTCATTCGTTCAAGTCGATGCTTAAAACACTTTTCTCAAATGACAAAACAGCCAAAACATTTGTCCTGTTTCTGATCGATACCAGTTGTTGTTGATAATTTGGGTTTCAAGCCGCGTTCAAGAATGTGCTCATATCACGGCTTGTGCGTAGTGTATGCTTGTGTGTATGTGCATAGGTCTGCTTGTGCTAGTCCAGGTATTTCCCCGTCCTGATCGATACCAAAATGTCAACTACAATCAAGATAATACCTGACGTACACCATGCCACACCTATATTATGCAAGACAAGATCTTCTGAAGAAGATGAACTCAACTAGCTCCATGATTAGAAAGGTCCACACACGAGCTGCTACATGTAAACGCTGTTACCAAGGTTACAGCTACTCTACTAGCGGTCTAACAACTGCTGATTTCAAAGTGATTGATTAATTGCATCGAGATACAAAAACACAAACTTATTCTATAGTTTTGAAATTGCAAACAGATTTCATAATAGGTTAATTTTTGTATATCTATATTGGCTTTCAATGAATTTTTCAATGGTTATGAAGACAAATATATAGCATATATGGTATTGCACCATAAACAGTAATTAATTGCTTCCTGTAAATGGTGTTATCGATAAATCAGCTCTTTGTCCAAAGCTTATTTGTTTACGTTATTCTCTGCTGTTACCGACTCTGTGTGGTGCCTAGCTGTTTGTAGGAAACTCACACTTTGCATACGACCCACAAGCAGCATCAAATGGTAGATCCAGTCAGTAGATGAACTCTGACCCACTTGCTTTGCATATCGAAAATAACATCCAATGTAAATATAAACAGACGGTCAACACAGGAAATGAGTTGATTTATTTGTGAGGAAATTAATCTAGTCTTCATTGTACGTGAACATTTGATTAATAAATGCCTAGATGAATAGAAAATTGGTATAAACACAATGTGTATGGAATATATCATCTGTATCACGATTGCCATTACTGCTGGTTGTTGTTGCTGGTTGTTGCTGCTGGTTGTTGTTGTTGTTGTTGTTGTTGAGTTAAGTCTTTTTTCGGTCACCTTCCTACGGGGCCGATTTCGGCAGACCAGACCCACCTAGGGTCACATGTGTGTTAGCTTCCGTCTTGTGTATTGATTGATTTGTTGTTTAACGTCACTCCGAGAATATTTCACCCATACGTGACGACTTGTACGGGTAGCACCGATTTACATTGTCTTTTAACCTTCTTCCTGCTGTAGGAAATCAGAGATGCCCTATGCAACAGAGATTGCCCTATGCAACAGAGATTGCCCTATGCAACAGAGATTGCAGTAATTTCAGCAGGAAGATGCTTAAACAGTTGCATGTTTAACATTGCAATTATCAATTGTGAAAATGTAATCGATAAAAAAAAGTGTTTTTATTATTTTAGAAATCACTGTACAGTCACAGATTGGAAGCGAAAACTGCGATAGATTTGTTTCGTCTCTTTGGACGGGAGACAGATCGATGCCGGCCATGAATATTGGATGACATGGCAGCTATCAATAAACTGAGGTGAATTGCAGGTATGCCGTCCATTTTATTGGTGCTAGACTCGCTACGAGGAATGCATTCCACTGACTGCGTACATATTTCATGAAAGACATTCCCTTGCATCATTGGTAAATATGTGGACGATAATTTGAAATCCGTGGCCATTATAGATGAAACACCAACCACACAAAAACTCATTCATTTCTGATTTATCAACAGTGCAAGTGAACGAAATGGTCCACAGAGAAACAATACATTTCCCAGTTCCTCAGATCCCAGATCAATACCTATGGGTTTCATTTAACCTCAGTGCTAGAGCTTGTTTTCCTGCAGTATTTTTTTACCAGATCCCAGGCATCTTAATTGATTACCAACATGTCGTCAGTCTCCAAATAATTGGAGAAAATTAACGTCTGCTTTTAATTTCATCAACTTTACACCTGACTGGTTAGAGCAATCAACACAAACACAATGCAAATGCTCAATAATACCACCAAACTAAAGAATATTGGATGTTCTTCATGCTTTGTAGTCTGGTTATACTAGTACATGTATGTACTATATTTCTCTAAATGGAAATTCTTAAAGAAATAAACATAAATATAAACGATAAAAATAAACTCACCTGAAAGCCATCGTCAAAGAAACTTATTCCAAATACGAAACAAGACTAACTCTACTTCCGTGGTGAAGTAACGTTTCACATAGGACAAGAAGGCATGTTGTGACAGGACTGCACCATACTTCTGTTTATCATGAGCCGCACACGAGTTCCTTCGCACGTGCATGCATTTCGATCACAAACACCATGCAGAACGTGACGGTCCCAAATGCACAGCGATTAACGAGCCGAGCGGCAGTCCGTGACAAATACCCCGAAACCTTGGCAACGCAAAAATGAAGTTGACTACCATTGCCTTTTCTCTGTGCGTTGTCACCGTGCACCCGTGTCCATTTCTCTCAGCACTGCGAACGTGTCTGGCGTTAATTTCATCATGAAATGAACGAAACCCTTGTGATGAGAGATGGGGTGATTAATCAGTATAGATTCACATGCAGAATGGAACGATCGACTGCAACAGCAGGCAAACACATCTGTAGATTGGATCGTCCCGGCAATGGACAACAACGTAGATGTACACAAGCCTAGGGGCTGGGCTATGCTATGCACTGCACTAGTCCTATACGCACCGCACTAGTCCTATACGCACTGCACTAGTCCTATACGCACCACACTAGTTCTATACATCAGTGCTGAGTCTCGGGTTGGATCGAGTTGTTAAATGTACCAAATATAGAAAACTGTCATTGCCAATGAAGATGCTCCTGTTATTCATAGTGCATGGGATACAATTGTATTAGTTTGCATACGCAGAGGTGCTGTGTCAATGTGTAATGCCCTCTAAGTGCTAGTCGGTCAATGCACTAGATTCCAACACTGCCAACAGGCTTGCAGTTTCTGCTTATTGTCCAGAAGAGGGGAGCATAATCTTTTGAATTAATATACTACTCTTCCTCTGTGACACTATCCTAGATAGGAGTGGAGTGGACGGATAGGCTGAACGTTCTCACAGTCCATGAAGTAGAATCCCTTCAGCTCCGAGCCTCGTCACTGATTAATAAAAGGCAACACACTTCTTCAGAAGAGTTGAAACTAAAGCCGCATTTAAATCGCAAATTTCTCAGAGAAGCGATCGCTTCTGACGGCAGTCTACACGTCTACTGGTAGTTAGCGATCTCCGCGCTGAATGTCAAGCCTCTACAAAGTTCAGCATGATGAAGCATGAAACAGCCTCCGTCTGCCTGCGTCCCAATTTCAATTCTTCATGGAACACAATAATCACCGTCCAGTTCCACTCTCCCGAGTCGGAGATTCATTAATTTATTCCAGTCTAGAGTCATAAACATTTGTCAAAGACCAAAAGTCCTTGCATAATCCTTATCGTCTACTCGGTGCAGAAGCCAAGTCGTTCTTCGGATAGTGACTGATTGAAGTTAAACACACTGCAAGCTTTTGGTCCAGGATGATAAAATATATTGCAGGAAAAATCTCATTTAAAATAGTCAGTATTCTCAACACACGAACAGCCTTCCAGGCAAACAGTCTAGTACAACATGGAGACCTCGACCGTCTTGCTCCCACCCAAAATGCGGAATGGCGATTGTTAAGCTCCAGAAGAGGACTTAGGTTTGTCCATGTTTGTCTACCATGGTTTGATCCTGTATTCCCGTGTGTGCAGATTTCAATCAATTGGAGGGATATGTCACCAAAGATCACAGGAAATCAAAGGCTGTTCTATCCATATATGTCATGTTGTCAGGAGCAAAAGACATTTGCCAATCAATTCTGCATTTAGCTGTCCCACAGAAATATCACCGAAAAAGAAAATCCATTGTTTACAGTATATTACATCATGTCACATCTTACAAAACAACTTGACAAATTTTCCTAACAACATTTTCCAAATTACATCTAGATAATTAGTTAAATAGCTACTTAAAAAAAACCCATCCACATGTTAAGGTCAACCGACAGGTGAAAACGTTCTCAATTTCCATTGGCCTGGGAAGTGGTCAAATTATGATATCAAGACTCTGACAGGATAAGGACATGCCCATATTGATCATGTTCTAAGCCCTCCATTGGTGGGAAACAATCCTACAAGATAAAACATGGAGGACCAGTAAATGTTAGCCTAATATCAGTATTATTAATTATTCAAATCCCTAATCAACAACCATAGTCAGGAATTAACCTAAATGTATTTGATGAAATCAAACCATAACTGACAAACAATGAAAGTGTATTAATTTATCTTCTGCATAGGACAGGATTACAATGTTCATGTATTAGTCTCCAATTTCCCGATACCACGGCAACTGTTTGTAGATATGGTTTCCATACAACCGCGACCACTCGACCAATCAGGGCAGACGTGAATGTTATTATATCCTGGGAGCAATCTGGCGCCTATCTTTATGAATCTCTTTGGGAAAACAACACCTGTCGATGTTTGTGAAATGAGCATAAATAATTAATGACTTGCAATATAGTTGTACAAACACTGTTAACTGCCACACCTTTATATATTTCTACAAATATTCAATATTTATTCAGTCCAAGTCTCAGACTTTATGCAATATTGTTTTAGAAAATAATGTTAAAGTTTACAAGTTCATACAACCCACAGCATTTGGTAACTGGAACAATAAAAATACTTGGTTTATCAGGTGACTAAAAAACTTAAATGAAATATAGAGGATATTCAATGTTTGGTTTCTCAAGTACTATATTTCTCTTATCTCATGGCAAGGAAGAGGAACTATTTCCTAAACATCGAGATGAGATAATCCAAGCAATTGAGTGGAAACTAACTAAATATATATATATTTTATTACATAAATGCATTGAAATATTTCCTAAATACCATCAATTTGTCTGGATCCGACTATCATGGATCCGTCTATCATGGATCTGACTATCATGGATCTGACTATCATGGATCCGACTATCATGGATCCGACTCCGACTATCATGGATCTGACTATCATGGATCCGACTATCATGGATCCGACTATCATGGATCCGACAATCATGCATACGACTATCATGGATCCGACTATCATGGACCCGACTATCATGGACCCGACTATCATGGATCCGACTATCATGGATCCGACAATCATGCATACAACTATCATGGATCCGACTATCATGGATCCGACTATTATGGACCCGACTATCATGGACCCTCTTACTTACTGTCCCTAGACCATTCTTCTAGCAGCAACGTGTGGCATTTTCCCAACCACCCTTGTCCTACTGCAATGTAATAAGTAGATCTGTCGCAACCATGATACCTTGAATTGCCTTATGATTTACAAGCATAGCAATTTGTGTCTTAATGTAACAAACAACGTACACTTAGGAGATTTAGGACAATTTATGGACGTGAAAACGCCAATACCGCGTCAGTGAGGTGAATTATCGGCAGACGTCTACAGTGAAATGTGACTTTTGAGGCGAGTAGCGTACAGGAAATGGACCAGAGATATGGGACATTGTAATTTGTAAATTGACGTAATACCTCGACTGTATGTCAAAAGAAACAAAATAGTATTAATGGTTGATGATATTTTCACCAGTAAAAAGTCAAAGATAAAAATATTTTCACTGATGAAACCTGGTGTAGGAAACTGTAACAAATTGATATATTTTCTTTCTTTTAATCTAAATAATTTCATCACTAATGTGAAATACTCTACATTTATTCAACAGCAATGTATAATATTATCATACATCAATGAAAATAATGCTCTTTCTCTGCAGTCAATTATGTCTACAATCATGTTCTTTCTCTGCAGTCAATTAAGTCTACAATCAAAACATACTGTGAATATCAACACTGCATCAAATCCAAGCCCAGAAGCGTGCTCAATTCATTCCATCATTACCCTCTCAACTCCCTGGGGAGTATACAATAAAAGCAGCTGTGTTGCAGGTGCTAAAAGGTTAATATTAACATTGACATCTCTTCCTACCAGAAGCCAAGTACCCATTCTCTGCTGGGTGAACAGAGGCACCTTCGAACAAACTCACTAGCCTAAGTCACGTGGTAACTATTATTAACGTAAGGCTCAAGACATCATATCTACTTCCTCATTCTCATATTCTACATCTACTGGATAATACCAGAGTTGTAGAACAGGTGTGAGATGGATCAATTTATCCTAATCTAAAGAGTTATCCGACTCGAGGTAGATGATTATTTTCTAATCAATTAATGACAGACACGAATACTTGTCATGCGAGCAAAGGAAATTGAGAGAGTTACCATACAGCACACGTGTGGTACCATAGGCATGTCCCACTGAGGGATGGCGAGGAATACGTAAGTAAGTACACATGCGGTACAGAATACTTACCAGTATACAAATGTGTACTGTAGTTACCTCTCTAACAAATGTCCTGGAGCTCAACAATTCATACAAACATTTCCAAAAATAGCACTAACAGTGATTTTTAACATTGATGACACTTTGTACACACTCCTTAGGAGACCACACAAAAATCATGCCTTTTGCTTGACCTAAGCCTCTCAAGAAGTCTACACTTCCCAGTATGTCCTAACTCCAATGGGAATAATTAATGGCTACCCGTGATAAGATGATATTTTCGGTCTGTTCTCGAGGGTATGATTAAGGATGGAGTGGAATAAATGACCGGTCTGGATATATAAAGACAGGGGGGTAAAGCATCGCATGGGAGAGTCTGTCATTCAGATTCAAAGTCCCATTCATCCAAACAGCATTGTCTTAAGCACTGGGCACTAGTGGATGGAGGTCACAAGATTCCAATACTAAAGTCGAAGCTTTTAATTTCTTAAAATATTATTTTTATATCTGCGCTATATCCAATGTTGACCCATAAATGGACAAGTAAGAATGGACAACACAGGCAGTTGAAGCGGGACTGTCATCAGTGAGGGTAATTGACATCGAGACAGCAATACCATTGAAGTACCCAAAGAAGACGCCACAAACAAAGTTTCCATCGATGTAATATAAAACATAATCATTCACGTAATTGTTGCCTCTGGCAGGTAGCATCTCCCAGCTGTATTAAATCTACTACACTATACACTATACACTATACACTATACATCAACTATTGTTCTAGCCAGCAGGAAGGAGATTAATACAGCTGACAAAGGGC
>JAULBO010045785.1:0-11646 GCA_032355325.1 Clypeosectus delectus | reverse complement strand
TGTTTATGAAAACCGTTTTTAATATTTATTCAACTGTTAATCATTTGTCTGTAATTATAATAAATGTTCGTATACACGAACATTTGGCAGGATAAAGGTTAAACCCCAATTAACAAAAACATTAACAATGAATGCCCTTGTTATACACTTCGAAAATATTTTTTAGATCACCATTTACATTTATTGATTTTTCTATGGGATTTTTTTTTTTAGATTTCTTTTTAGGTACAAGTCATACACTTCTCGTTATACATGAATATATGTACATTGCACAAAATAGATTATTATCGGTCTTATTGGCTTTGAAATACTTGACATAAATAGTGCAGTTAGCAAGTACTGAAATAGATGAGAATCTTCCCGTTTTTTCTGCTGGCCGATTTTATTTGAAACTGAATTCCACATCTGCAGTTTCTATACCAAATCTAAATATGTTCCCGCCCCCACCCCCACCCCCTCCAGACATCATAATCAGTGTGTCTGAAAATGTGCAGATAAAGAATATAAGAAATGGAGAAAATGGTTAGATGTTCATAAACTGACTTAGGATGTGACTCAGTACTGTACAATAGGATTCAAGTATTTTCTTTGGATATTTTATTAGACCAATTTATCTCTGAAAGGAGATGAAAATAGAACTGAAATTGATGGATTATGTTATGCTAGAATTCAGTGAAACCTTAGCGAGAAAGCAGGGTATGTTTCAGCTCGTCCATAGATGGCAGATCGTCCAGTTTGTGGTGTATGCTTCCTGGGTGTGTTTTTCTTCTTCTAGGGTTAGGTGCTTTTCCGGTCGCCTTCCGACGTGGTCATTCGGCAGACCGGACCCAAGGAACCGGACCCTTGGAACCGGACCCTCCTTGGGTCGCATGTGTGTCGGCTCACGTCTTGTACGGGTGGCACTGAATGTATGTGGGTGTTATACTTTACATGAAAAGGTTGAATTGGAATGCCCTGGTGCCTTGTGGAAATGTATGGCAGTATGAATTAAAATATTTACCTGAATGCCGTGTGTTTTGTGCTAGTTTCATCAAAATTTGGAATACCGAAATAGTATGCATATTGGGTGAATGTTACAAGAGCAGGGGTTAATGTTAACTGTTTCGGCACTAGTCCTGATAATGATAACATATTATTATAGTAGAACCTATTAAATCCTAAATTTCTACTAGACCTTAGGATAACTTTAGCATTGGGCATTTTGGCTTTGATCTGACGTATGGGTGAAATATTTTCGCAGTGACGTTAAACAACAAATCAATCAATCAATTTTGGCTTTGGCTACAGGACTAGTGCCAATATTAACCCCTTCAAAGTATGGGCCATGTCTAGTAAGGTTTATGAAGATTTGGCATGGAATAAAAACATGGATTGTCCATATCTGTCTCGTGGCAATCTCGTAGAGCTAAGAGACTTCTCTCTGAATTGTAGTCTGTGCATATATACAGACCCTGTTCTCAACCGAAATACTCCTATTCCAAATCTCTCCCATGAACAAAAGCAAGTCTAGATTTGCTTGGGAACAGGATTTTCAGAGGCTCCTTTCATATAAATAATATGCCCATCAGTAAAATAATTTACTTTTAGCATACATCGTTAGATGCTCATGGAAATAAACGCCCATGATTTTAACATTGAAGAGGATAGCTTGGGTCACCTTTCACCGTCATTAATGTCAAAAACCTATTAGTAATACTAGTAGTGTGACAATATCCATGTCGGTTATCAAGCCATATTATGCAAGGCAGCAACAGTCGGCCATGTAATAGTAAATTATTATGTCTATGCTTCCAAGTGATTATCTTAGGATCACGTAAACCTATTAGGAATAATAGAATTTGTTTTAATTGATTTTGAATTGCAGTTGAGACCGTGTGGCATTTAACACAGAATTGATACCGTCTGGATGGTTAGACAACAGCGCTGCGTCTACTCGTAAAGAACCGTATGAGCGTTTAATGTCGAAGCCGAAATGTCAGGGTTATTTCAGTCCGGTTCTTGGTCCACGATGACGTATAGTGAAGATCTGGATGGTAGAATTTGGGGTAATTTCTGTCTGCGAATGGAGTCCTTTTATTGATTTATACCTTGTAAATCGGATACTGTTCATAAGTTGCCAGACATGTAACCTTTTTAGTCTAATACAGACGCCAACGGATGATTAGCTTAGCTGTTATATTTGTTCCATTGAAGGTATCGGCTCTATAAATGTGACTGGGCGGACTATTCTGACATGCGGCCCTAGATGGGTCCGGTCTGCCGAAATCGGCCACGTCGGAAAGCGACCGGAAAAAACACTTAACCCAACAACAACAACAACTATTATCAGGATACGAATTGAAGGAGAACACAGCTACACACGCGCGCGCACACACACACACACACACACACACACACACACACACACATGTGCGGGTCATCCTTGAGCTGATGCAGTACGTAATTTACATACATCTCAACACTGTATGGTACATGCTACTGCAGGTCTCGTACCATCTTGCCAAGACCACGTGACCTAACTCGACAGGCTCCTTAGTCCGATCCCGCACAGTTCAATCAGATTCGACCTATAACAATGCAAGCTCCGCCTATACTTTGTCACTCGCACATCACACGACCCTACGACCGTCTATAAGGACACAATACACAAACATCTTAAAACACAAAACGATTTCGCAACAGATGTTTTGATTGGTTGATTTCAAATTAGATACACGGAAACTCACTCTGCCGATAGGGTGCAAACATGTGTGTGCTGGGAAGGGTAGTATAAGCTTAGTTCTCACGGAATGTACATCCCGTTCCCTACTCGGGAAGATGGTCTCATGTATGCTGACAATTGTATCGGCTAGATAATATGTGGGGCGGAAAACCGCAACTGCAATGTAACTAGCCGATAGTTCGAGGGAAAGACTTCCAAACCATGCTGTCTAAGGAGAAGATAATGAAGCTTATTACTATATATGTACATATATCAATACCACAAATCTAGTTTGTCAAGTATACCTATATACGCAGTGTACGTACTCACGTAAGTACACTTTACTTTACACATTTTACTTTTTACTACATTTAAATGCTGGAAACCTGCACATTTGGACATTAATATTGCCTTCGAATATCCTCAGAGGACACTTTGTAGGAAGCTACATGTATATACGCCCCTGACATATACTGTCATTCATAATGATGGGAACTTTGGCTCAATACAAACCATGAGATCCAACCCCGCTGTGCTTCCTTTCACAATATTATGTCAGCACCATCTACTATATATATAAACTACATCCAGGACCGGTGTAACCAGTGCCACCAGTGCCACCCGTACAAGACGGAAGCTGACACACATTCGACCTATAGGTGGGTCCGGTCTGCCGAAATCGTCCACGTCGGAAGGTGACCGGAAAAACACTTAACCAAACAACAACAACAACCGGCGTCCTGTATATGTCACGACGCCCTATATGCGGCATACTAAGTATGCCATACGGACACACTGTCTCGATGTCCCTCCACTCGGGGGATCAGTCATCCTCGCACCCCTGGGGTACTTTATTCCGTATACACTATACATGTGTTACACAATGTAGTGTATACGGAATAGAGTACCCCTGGGGTGCGAGGATAGGGATCAGTATGAATAAACTGCTAAAGGTCAACCAATCAAAAGAGCTCGAAAGTGTACACGGTTATATGAGTGAAGGGAA
Organism: Clypeosectus delectus; assembly: GCA_032355325.1. Classification (NCBI taxonomy): domain Eukaryota; kingdom Metazoa; phylum Mollusca; class Gastropoda; order Lepetellida; family Lepetodrilidae; genus Clypeosectus; species Clypeosectus delectus. Next base: position 7,939 of record JAULBO010045785.1, on the reverse strand, counting down.
TTGGTGCCATCATGTGGACGGTTATGTTCGTGTTCATTTAAATTGACCTCGTGGGGTATGGGGTTCAATTCATAATTACACGGGTGTCGGAGCATATAGTGATTCTGGGAATACCGACCAAAATCGCCAACATGTGCAATGACGTGTTAACAGTGCTTTAAACATTTACACTACTAGTATATACATACATTCATTCAACAGCTGATGTTTTCATTTCTACGTCATGTTCTCATTACCATAATAGTATTACCCACACACCTCTGTGAACGGAATACTTCTTGTCTACTAGTATATAACATACTTAGCCTACTTATATCTCATCTATATTATTATAGTAGTATAGATGCTAAACACGTGTATATCTTACATTCAGATAATGTCATCATAAGCGTGCTGTTGGAATTAATTTACGTGGTATATTATTGTAGGCCTACATACGATACACATGATATGAAAACCCCAATGTACTGTACATGTTTTTGTTGTAAAATTGGGGTTTAAAGCCGCTTTCAAGAACGTGATCATATCACGGCTAATTGTGTAGTGTATATATATGCATGTGTGTATACGTGCTATATAATGCTAGTCTGGGTATTTCACCAGTCTTTATGGAATATCATCCCGCAGTTTGGACATGGATATTCCACTCAGACCCACTATACTGACTCCGAGCCGACCAGTCATTTCATTCATGCTTTACCCCTTTAATGCTGAGCGCCAAGCAGGGGAACAACATTTACCAAACGTCTTTTGGTATGACGCTGCCGGGGATTTGAACTCACGGCGTGTAGGTGTATATGGTGCCTTGTTTTAATTTTCTATTTGTCATTTAGAATTCCTAATGCCCTACATTATGTTTAAAGTATAGCCTAGCTACCAACATTAATGTACCGTAATTGTCTAACTTGCTATTCGAATATGTTTTGTATACTAATATTTAGCCAATGTTTAGGAATAGTATTAATACACGAATGTCATCTCATGAACAGGGTTATAGGGTGGGGTGATGAACATAATATAATAATTATGTCATTATTGTTTCTTCTTTTCGAAATGGCTGTTGCTATTTTTCCCAACACGTAAACAATCAAACGTCCGTCGGAATCTGCATTATAACGAACTCACTCCCATATCAACTACAGTCTGACCACCTCGAATGCACCAGGAAACACCAGCTATTAGTGGTCATATTTGTTTGGGAGATATGTATTCAACCTTGCTTAGTAGATCAAGGTCTTATTTTTATGCGTCTCGGGATAGGAGGGAAAAGTCCCACACAATATTATTTCCTTCTCTAATCAAGACATATTTAGGCATCGAGCCAACAAGCCACGGTTTATATATTAAGGAGTCGTTTATCCCGAAATAAACGCCCAGATGTTAAGGATGATTAGAAATTCTAATAAACAATGCCTGATTTATGGAGCGTATACTAGTATACATCGCTGTAGAAGTTCAAGGCATTATACATTATATACTAATAAGCCTAAATGGATTGACAATTAATGGTGCTTACCTTTTTAAAGTTGATATGACACGCCGTAATTAGTCGACAATGCGAATGTAATACTTCAGAAATATACCAAGGTAAATGTATATAATTTCGATGACATTTCGAACGTATACTCAAAATAATGATTTTTAAAAAATGAACTGATGTAAATAGCTACTTAACAAGATATCATATTACGTGTACTGCCTATATAGTCAATATAGGTTATACACATACATGTACGATAGCCCATATATAAGTTACATTTCAATACATATCGAGACATGATATATGCCTATAATTGCACCGGCGTTCGAATGTAGCCTACAGTAGGCATACCAGTAATATAGTTGAATATAATAATATAGAATTTTCAAATTACACGTTTTAGTTGAATTGCATTGAGGTTTTATGATTAGAATATGTCAATACAATATAATACGCATTAGCAATGACTAGGAATACGTGGTATGTTTCGTTTGTCCATCGAGTGGCTTTGACACGAGGACTGGCGGACTTTGAAGGTCGTGGGCGGAGAAAATTGATCCTAGTCACGTGGTCGCTTACAGGACAACCCATGTGGGAAGAAACAGACAACCTTGAGGTCTGGTCGAACTGTCTTGCAAAATATGTTCACACTTTCAAAAATGTTCTAAATCAACATTTACTTTTTGTTATTGAACGACCACACGTTTTAATCAGTATACGTAATATTAACGTTCTACTGAGAACATGTTGTGTGTATATATAGGCTACTGTAGATACATGTAGATTCAATAGACACATCTCGAGTTTTTCCGTAACCGATAACATCACTCGACCATTACATGTCTCGGTGGCTGGCATGCCCGAAATGACAGCATGTTCCGAGAATTCCTTAACACCTGGGAAAACGGACGCTATTTTGAATATTAATAATATATTACTATATGTCATTGTTGGTCAGATTTCACTCGTATTATTGCCTATTCTTTGTATAGTATTTGAATAATACCACACTTATAACATATTGGTTTGTAGGGCAATCAGACCAATCAGAGACTGAACTATTCCTGTGACGTCACAATGGTGGCAAAGTATATGCACCCGAGATATGACTCGACCAATCTCATTAAAATCATATCTCAGCCCCCAAGCTGAGCGAGTGCTAAATATATATCTGTTTGAGCGTTAGTTTCGGATCTGATTTTAATGAGACTGTGACTCGACATGACCCGAATGAAGTACATTATCAAAAATGGAGGTTAAGGTCATTACGGCAATAATTATATTAAATGGTCATATGTTGTAATACATGTACCATAATTCCAAATTCGATAGTCGATAGTCGATGCAGAAATAGTGGCATTGACTTTCATATACAGTATCTAAATGTGATCAATACTAGTAATGCAGGCCGGTACATGTACAATCTCATTAAAATAATATCTCAGCCCCCAAGCGAGTATAACCAGCGAGTGCTAAATATATAGATCTGTTTGAGCGTTAGTTTCGGATCTGATTTTAATGAGACTGATACATGTATAGTAACCATGTTCAAAAGATTCGGCTAAGCTCTACAGTAAGATTGTTGTGCAATTTAATACTAGTATACATTTCAATTATATATAGTACTTATAATATAATATACCAATATAATTATATTAAAGGCATACTACCGGTATCACAGATTAAATTGTCGTTTTGGAACGAATTGGAGTTTAAAATGCAAAATACATGCACATAGCATACATAAATTCATAATTATAATCAATCACCTTTCTACCTCCAAATATCGTTTCACGGCTGTAGGATAGGTACAATTCCATTGCACTTAAATTACGAATAAAACCCGAATACTAGTAATCAGTTCAATTTTCTATATTCTAATGTTTTAAGGGAGATAACCCTTATCATTGTCAGAATAACGTTTCACGATGTTCCAATGACAAAGATGATTAGAGCTACAGAGCTTTTATTCATTATACAATATGAACATATTATAAACCAGTGGGATGTGCGGAAAATGTAGCTGGTTGCCCAATATGCGTGTGTAGACACATCAAATGTAAATGCTTTCATGTAAAACTATGCCTTTAACGAATAATTGTGGATATTACATTAATTACAATCATTATTTAATGTTCTTCACTATCCTAACACTATTACAGCAGACACATGTACATGAATGTGTGATTATACGCGTCTTTAACTAGTGTGTTTCAATGGTGACTTAAATTGGTTACTTATTATATGTGTGACCTCCTCCGTGGCGTAGTGGTTAGAGCGTCGACTCAGTCAGCGGAAGGTCGTGGTTTCAAATCCCTAGCGGTGTCATACCAAAATACGTTAAACTATGGTACTTGTTGTTCCCCTGCTTGGCGCTCAGTATTAAAAGGGGGAAAGCAAGTCTAGTACTGGTCGGCTAGGCCTTAGGCCGACATATTCTATACAGTCAATTGATACGGCAAAATGTGCTCTTCCTACTTTTCATCAGTCTCATAAAAATCAGATCCGAAACTAACGCTCAAACATTTATATTTAACACTCGAGCTGGGGGCTGAGATATTATTTTAATGAGATTGACTTTTCATAGACGCCGATATATGACGCTCAGAGCTTCTCGGCAAATGGTCGGCTCGGAGTCAGTATCCATGTTAACTGCATGCAGAACGATATTCTAGTGGACTGACACTAAACAATACTGGTGAAATACCCAGACTATACCACAAGCTATATAGTCATATGCACATACACACATACATACACTACATACAAGCACGTTCTTGAAAGCGGCTTTAATTAAACCCCAATTAACAACAACAGCAAGGATGCATCCATTAAAAAAAAAAACATTCCAGATTTGGATTAAACGGTGTGCTGTAGTAAACATGTATAGTGTACGTGTATGCTAGTATTAATATTAATCAATTCAGACTAATGCGGCTGTTACAGTATGTAGGGAATTCCCCTTGAGATAATTCTGTGATCTCATTGGCTACCAATGTTGGAGCAATACTAGTAATATCATCCGGTAATATCTCACAATGACCAACACAATCTTCTAGTATCAGTTTGAATAATACTTACACGAAAATAATACGTAAAGTATACCTAAACCAATACATATTATAGCTATATAGTATATGGGAAGTAAAATGAACTGTTAATTAATGTGATGTAAAATTAATTAATAAAATCATGCGGGATGCTAATTTTATTTAAGGGTTAATTACAGTATATAGCTTCATTGGGTGCATGTGTATGTAGATGAAACATACGTTGTTATTTTCATATTTTATAACGCAATTCTTTCAATTGGATTGTATTTATTACCTCAACACTTCCTGATACATACCACACCAGCATATGTGACCAGATGACTAGGCTATATAATTACAATAGCTACAGCCGCAAATCAATATCCCACTATAGTACAAAGCGTACGTGACACAAACATATTTTGGTGATGGCGCTCGGACAACGTCCGGAAAATGAGATGGACATGGCGAGTGGCCTTGTGGAACGATAATAACCTCGGATTTGTTTATCTCACTTTGCATGCTCCAATCAACTGTTTCTCATAACGAGACAACATGCCCGACATGCACCGCGCGGGGGTGTTGGACTCCCTTCACCTCGATACAGGCTAACGTACTTGTATACGTTCACCGAGTTCTCGATGTCCGTGGTGTCCGTGGTGTCCGAGGTGGGCGCTGCCACTGTCCAGACACGCTCGTTGAGCAGCGTGTACTTTAACGTTTTAAGGCTACATGTACATGTACATCCAGCGCTCATGCAATTGGTGTTGAATTTGCTCCGGCTTTTGACATCGGGCGCTACGCTTAGATTAGTCATGCTCTAATAATGCCCGTGCGTTTAATCTAATTCCAAATATCGATAAGGTTTGTCAGGTCATGCTCACGCATGCTCGTGGATCGGGTTAAGTGAGGACACGTTGCAGCTAAACTATGAGTACAGTACATGTATTGGATATAAGTATCATCAGTCTACCACGTTTTGCTTGAGGTTATTATAAGGGTAGCCTATAGCTATTATAATGTATAGACTAGCTACATGTACACGTAGGTGTAACTACATATTACATAATATTACCTTGCCTCCATGTCAAATTGTGATTGGTTCACGTAATCTAGATAATACTAGTATCCTGTGTCTCCCGCTTGATCAGTCGAGAGGGTATAACATTTTCTCAGCGGTGTATACGGGTTTTATACTCCCGACACGTACAGCACGTGCACTGCTGCATGCTTATGACATTGGAAGACTGCGACTTTTGCCTATTCAACTATCGCGATCATATTTGCAACAATTGAGTATTCGTGTCAATATTAATGATTTGCATGTAATTCTTTTAATTCAGATTGAAACATGTCGGCTAGATAAATTCGTTGTTCGCAGTATATAGTAATAAAGCTCGCTTTATTAGGATGCGCTGTCGTGGCTGTCGGACTGTACTGAATAGCAGGTTTACTGCAACATTCGGTGCTACGGATGTTTTCCAGTTTCCTAGTTACAACCCAGATACGAAACATGTATTGGTGTTATTATTATTTTTAGTTGTTTGGTGTTTCGATCCGGTTTCAAGATTATTATCGGCGTGTTATTTTTAGGACAGGAGGAAACCTGCCGTATATACTTTTATTTATCACCTAATACTGGCTATCGCTTGTAGAATATCAAGCGCTATCTACTATATCAACATCCCCCCCCCCCCCACACCCCCCGGCCCCTACCCCCCATAACTGCCCCCATTCCATCACCCATAAAGTGACCTTGGTGTTATACTGTTAACATGTGCCACATTGTAGGTGGCTTTGAAGGGAAATAATAGGTACTATAGTAATCAATGTAAGTGGTAATAACATGCTATATCAACTTCGGGAAGTGAGTATTGAAAAACAACAAAGAAACGACTGAATGTGATTAGTAAAATAAGTACTTTTAATCCGCTGCGTGTATTACGCACATGTTCAACAGAATACCGAATGTCGGTCGGTATGGTACTCTAAAGACCCCAAACACGTTCAAGGTCGCTGGTGAAGAAGGATGCTCTCGAACAGAAGGCAGGCTTACAGGTTTGATTGACGTTAATAGTGTGTTGGAATCGCATCCCCAAATCACGGGTTATAGGGATCCCGGGAGTGTAAGTCTCGTTTGGAAACCATTAATTTTCCGTCAAGACGGTCTTTGAAAGAAAAATTCCAAAGAACCACGAAAATTTCATAAACATTAAACGCGTGGTTGCTAATGCTGGTTGTAATGGTTGCTATGCACGGCGTCTGTATACCTTGACGCGTAAACTTATGTGAATGCGTAGATCTTTGAACAGTTTATGTCACCGGATTTTGAATGAATATTGGGCAATCTCGTATCTATACTTAAACACCCCTATTATCCCGGCATAGTCTCTGTCCCGTTTCTAGAGCGCCCAACGAGATATTCATGGAGGCTGATCCATTAAAGGTCAAGGAAATTTAATTTTCAATATTGTTTTCATTCCCTTCTAATGTTAACATTTTATATTGTAAAACAATACTAGCGATTATGTTTCTTAATTAGCGAGCACAATGCTCACTTGCAGTAAATGTATGTGACGTAAATAATTATAATGTTATGTCCACTGGAATTGGGTCACATACTAGAATTGTGTCGTAACAATCACGGCTAGGTTGTTGTTTTTATTGTTGTTGTTAATTGGGGCTTAAAGCCGCTTTCAAGAACGTGCTCATATGCGGTTTGTATGCAGTGTATGCATGTGTGTATTTGCATGGTATTTGCATGGTATGCATGGTATGCATGGATGACTGCTTGTGCCAGTCTGGTTAGGTTAGGTTAGTTAGTTGTTTTTACAGTCGCCTTCCAGCGTAGCTGATATCGGCAGACTGACCCCTCCTTGGGGCGCATGGGTGGGCATTAAGCATGTGAGCTTTTGGGTGTCTAGCACCATCTTCTGTTACCGCATGGTCTCCTTTTTATTTATTTATAGTTTTTAGTATCTCTCCATATGCACAGGAATGCCAGGATCTCCTAACAGCTATATAACGTACCAGATAAATCTTTTGTTTACTTTTGTAGCAAAGAGTTATCATGCTGATATCGCTGTTTGGGAATCATGGCTTCACACGTGTCACTTCTAGACATTGGAATAAGACTATAATACTGTTAAAGCTTAAAATCAATATTTTTACTGGTAAAATAAACATCGCAGACAGCTTTCTAAAATTGACGTCAAATACACGTACATGTACATTGTATAGAGCGCCGCTAGCGGTTTTCGAGCCTATTGTGTTTTCGAGCGGGTTACATGTAGTTCGTTATGGGCCATCATGCAACATCTTTGTTGACAGGTTGGTACAGCCTCGAAATCATATATACGAAATTCGAGTTGAACAAAATTTACGGAAATCGTTTGACTGATGATTTCTTGGGATCGTTTGGAGTTAT
>JAULBO010045563.1:0-11648 GCA_032355325.1 Clypeosectus delectus | reverse complement strand
GATTGTTCTTTCAGAATATGTAATAACCCCGATAGTGACCATTTTTCCTATGCAAGTATGATCTTGCCCCTTTAATATAAACGCATTCATGTGACCATCAGATGAAAACCTGTCTCGCCCCTTATCAGCAACATGCACGTCTTGAAAACAGGAATCTAATAACGCGATGAATGACATTGTCAGTTTCTCTATTAGTGGCATTAGGACCCCATCTTTGACCATCTTTGACCACAATGAAATATCACTTAGCACAGATCCCAAATCTAATTTTTCTGTTTTCCATTAACCCTGGGGTCGACATGGTTTATAATTTGCAATTTTGACGACCTGTCTGGACTAATTAACAGAGCAATCCATCACTGCAAGTCTGGTGTTGATTCAGATACGGTTCCCCAGATTTTCCAACTGGAATTGGTCAACACAAAATTGATAGAAAGATAATTGGCCGGGATCTCCTGTCATTGAGGACAAATTGACATGTCCAAACTCTATGACATGCAAAGCTACGCACTGGTCAATGCAAGGAGTACAGCTGTATCTGAAGACATATTGGTTTCCAAAATGGTCGCCCTATTGTTAAATTTGGTAGGAAATGTCAGCAACTGTTCCGAAAAAATATATATAAGAAAGGACAACCCTACCCCCACATCTTAAGTCTTGTTAAGACGAAGAAGCATGCATTTGATTGTTTTCTGATGTAGACATACATTCTGCCTTCAAAATGGTTCAAGACTGATCACGAATAACATTGTATACACTCTTCCATCCGGGTGCACTGGCGTCACGACAACTAATTGTCAACTACATTGTAACATTGCACTTTAATGCCAGTAGAAAACAAGTACAGCTAATATTATATCATAAGCTTGCCACACCTTTCAGAAAATTAGCAGTGAAGGAAGCACATTAATTCCCGTGTCCACTTCCACGGTCGCTCGACCACAAGAAAGTTGAAAAGTTGACATCGACCATAAACCAACCAATTAATTTTCTCGAAATGTAAATAAAATCCTTTTGAAATTGGACATAATTATTGGGATGCTGAAACTGGCTTGCCACTCTTTGTTTGAGGACGTTGATGGTGACATGTTAGGAAAAACTCAATATAAGGTCACTCCTTGGTCAGATGGTAATCTGTGGGGTTTTAACAAAATGGAAGTGGATCCCAACAGGACTGTGACTGGACGTGAGGTCATGAGGGGAGCAACTACTTCCTGTCGCACACTTAATAACACTCCCTCGGCAAAATGCCACCAAATTAATTCAATTAATGCCTGGATATGTCATTTGGGCACTTTGTCGCTCGTTTTACGACAATAGTAAATCTCTAAGCGACTATAACAAGCTGAAAAGAATTAGCAAGTGGTCGTTTTCGTGCTAAATTAATCTTGCATTGAGCCCTCTCCGAGCTTCATCCTTCTAGAGGAGTATCATCCTGCTCTGATTGAAGCCATAGATATTCGACATCTGCTAAATACACTGTTAGTCTAATGATGACATGGAGAGGGCTTGGGGACACAGAGAGGTCCTGGTTGTGATATATACTAAGATTGATGACTTTAGATGTTAGCGAGCAATGCAATTGTTTGGGTTTCCTAATGAAAAATATGTGCAACCATTGGGGTTTTTTAAATGAAAAACATACTAGTATTTTGAAAATATAAGATAATTTCATTCAATTTGAAGCCTGATTTACAATAACTAAAAACGAAGGCTGATTTTTTTTTTTATTGTATGTAAGAAACTGAATTTTATCAAATGTGATTTTATTATTTTCTTAGAAAATTTAGCATCAATTTCTATCAGTCGAGTAATCAAGTTTTGATCAATAAACATAACTAATAAACACCTATGTTCGCTAAGATTATGTACATCATTTCAAACTTCAGCACACTTCTCAAAGTATCCGTAAAATGTAATCATAGAAAATGGCATCAACATGTTGAATACATTCTCTTCAGCAAAAAAAAACGTATATAAACTTACATTTGTACGGCAACCCCTGCTCCAACCTGCACACAGTATCCGTCACACTGTTTACTGAACACATACACACAGACATGCATCCAGGCCTTGCTATCCTCCTGGCCCCATCATAAAGCTACTGCTTGGATCCACCTCAATACTCCTCTCCTGGGGCTAGACGGCAGTCAGTGTATTAATACCCACACTCTCTCTCTCTCTCAGAGTCTGATTGCCCTTCCAGCAGCAGCGCTATCATCCACTCAGTGCCCAGCACATGAAGACATCCCACAGCTGATGAGCTGAAGACCTGGCCGACCGACTCTCCACTCTAGTAGCCCCTGCTGCATGTACAGTCCAGCCTGGCTGTGAGACGACTGGCGTGAAGATGTGTAACTACGCAAACATCGCGTGCTGACAGCAGCTACAGGTACTCTCACGTACCCGCCTCAGGGTCGGAGGTCGTTGTAATCTCTGAACTTGTTACAGTCTACTCACGGCCTGGACATGCAGACATCCCTCGCTCTCTCTCTCTCTGTCTCTCTCACTGTCTCTCTCTCACACTCTCTCTCCTCTCACTCTCACTATCTATCTCACTCACTCTCTTTCTCTCTCTCTCTCTCTTTCTCTCACCTAGCTTTCACCATATCTTTCTCCCTCTCTCCCCTTTATCTTTGCCTCTCTGCCCCCTTATCTGTCCTTTTCTTTACTCTCCGTTTCCTCTATATTCTCTCTCTGTCTCTCTCTCAATCTACATTTCAGGAATGTTACCTCAAGGGGAATCAGGTGTATGAACCCATGAGGAAATACAATCTGCCATAATATGGTTCCTACTGGAGTTGTAAATGTTCCATGTCTTGTGGCTGTGAATAATATCTCCTTCATCATAAAAGGTATCATCATTAAACAAATCAAATTCAAAAAAATAATGTAAATTCGTTGCAATTAAGTATGCATATCCAATGTAAATTTGTTAGTATGCATATCCACTAATACAGTCAACAGTTCCTATAACGACAAAGTCCCCAAGAAAGTCCCCAAGAAATGTATCCCAGACTCATGGTTGACTGACTGCTGTGGTGACTTTGTACATCCAGGAAATGTCATGGAAACTATGGGCCATCAAAGTGTACGATCAAAGAGGTTACCCTGTCCTTCAGAAGCTGCATATACTACTCGCTGACAACTAAATTATAATTTATGGTGTTTCTTGGCCTGTCGATAAGATCAGTGAAAAGACAGAGATGCTTTTCTTGTTATTGTTGTATATTGGGGTTTAAAGCCCCATTCAAGAACATGCTCATATTACAGCGTGCATATAGTGTATGCATGTGTGTATCTGCATATGACTGCTTGTGCTAGTCTGGGTATATCACCAGTCTTTATTATTTATAGTGTTAGTTCACTGGAATATCATGCCACAGTTTGAACATGGATACTCCACTCAGACACATTATACTGACTCTGAGCTGACCAGTCCTTGCTTTACCCATTTAATGCTGAGCGCCAAGCAGGAGAACAACAAGTTCCATCTTTTAACGTCTTTTGGTTGGATGCTTTTCTACATGCAGTCGAAAGTCAGTGACTGCTTTACTTACAAAATAATGTCAATGTAAACCTGCACATGGACCTGATTAAACCTTCCTAATGCAATTGCAATATCACATTACGATAGCACTGTAGGTTCTTATTTCTGCAAAAATATAGAAGGAACCATAAAAAATAGTTTTTAACATCCTCGTAATTGTACGTGGAACGATATCCAGATTAAGGCACACTAATGCTATAAATAGAATGAATGTATCGTACACTAATACTATAAATAGATACAATATACCACAGCACATAGGGAGAACTGAGCACATCGTGGGGAGAAGTCAATCAAATCATGTGCTGAAACAGCAGGTTACAGGTTGTTATGGCGGCAATCGGGCCGAGTTGACGTCAATAGGTCCATCTGTAGTCTACAACCACAAACAGGCTTCGATCCAAACGATCAGCGACATATTGTTTATCACAAGGCAGGAAGAATGCATACAAGTAACACGTGTCAATAATAACGCAGTACTTTGTAAACTGGGCACAGTTTCAACACTACGACTATTGTCAGTCCGTGTGGATCAGAAAGACGAGGTTGTGAACAATGCTATGATAGGTTTGTGGAACTGGATAAAAGCCGGGTGATGGTACTAGAAATGAAGGCGATCTGAAAGAACTGATAAATGCGTGTACTCTTCATTTTTACGAGATAAAATGATTCATATTGATTATTTATCCATATCACATTTAGAACATATATAAGTGTCCTGCCCACCAAGAATATATGCTATCTATCACCCACTTATCTCCAAATAACACAGGTGTGGTGCAGTATTGTTGTTCGATACAGGTCTAACTTAGGCCAATATTGACAGTACAGGCCTGTTAGTAGAACGTTTATTACCAGCAAGCAACAGGATTAGAGAAATCAACACATACCATCTGTACAGCCCTCTGGGCCACAGATTAATGTGTATGTACTCTCTAGCATCCAGTATGTTTACATAGGATCATTCACTTTCTAAAAGCATGTTTACTTTCTCAGACACAATGGATGGTACCTGATTGCCTGAGGTAACACTATTGTCGTTCAAGACAATGCGTTGCCAATCATAAACACTGTTTTCAGGTGTAATATGTGACTTTGGGTTTGTATAATTGAATTGAACTGAGGTCTTGGATCATGATCGGACTATCGCAGAAGGACACACTTTTAAAGTTTAAACCCCTGGCCACGAGATTAACAAGCGTTTTTCATACTCTTCACAATCATACTCAAACCCATAAAGTAAATTTTCTCTTCATTTTGACAAATTTGAGTACTAAACCTCTACTTCCGCGTGAAATCGTACTAAAAAACTTTAAGTAAACTCTGGGGTGCCGAGTGAGAGTTTTAGGAAATGATTCTCTGGTCAAGATTCTTAACACAATGCATTCGTCATAACCTTAACTAACACACTAACAAATCCTATAGTACTTAGACAATAGTTTACATGTGGAACATAACTTGTCCCAGTATCCAAGGAACTAAGGCAATTCCGAGTGCCAAAGCATCCATTCCAGCACACCCATAATGCTCATACCTCGAGACACTGCTACTCAATCTCCGAGTTTCATCTTCTGTGGCATCAACAGTCCTGAATCCACTGGCATAACAGACTCCACTTGTTTTATTTATCCAAGTACGATCACAGCCAGCTGCGATATAAGACAGTCAAGTCGAATATAGGTTAAATGCTCGTCTTCTCTATCTACTGTGCTATCTCGTGTTGTGCCAACATTGGAATACGTACTGATGCCGTGCTTCAAAGGATATTAGATTCACACATATCATAGCATATAACGGGGGAAACCCAGGAGGATTCTAACAGGATAACCGTAGTGTGGGATTCTCGATGATGGCGATGATGGCGATGATGGCTCATGCTTCAACAGAAGTGCTACCACTTGGCATGTGCTCTTCTCATTTGAAGGAAGATTTAGCGGGCTGGAATTGAGTTTCTGGATCGGGCCATGCATGAGGACGTCCTAGAGCTGACATCTACTCTGGCTTATGAGATAATGTGTTACAATGTTCTTTTATTTTTATTTTATATTATAGCACCTGATTTCCAGCTATGGCTGCTCACTGGGGTTAACATTATTACCACCCGGTCCGTGGATAAATGCGAACTCGCTTTCCGTCTAAACTCCCTGGGGAGTGTTATGGAACTATCTCCTTCACACACAGGTACAGTGAATTGGAGTCTGTTGATGATAAGGCACAGGTATTGCTATTGCGTATACACTATTCTGCTGAACGTACCCAATGAATGTTTAGAAGGTTTTAATTATGGTAGTACCGTAGTACAGCCGCAGGACGTTAACTCCTGAGTCAAAGCGCCCGGGTTCAAAAGCCAGCCCCAGAGACCAGCATCAATGTTCGCAGAAGTTCCCTTTCCGACCTGATCAAATAATGTGCTGTCTGTAACTTGGTAATGCAATCACCATCCATGGCTTGTCAATCCCTTGCCAGCCAGTGCTTGCAGGTTTACTGCAACATTATGGCTGTTACAGGTTTCCTCATACCTAAAGTTAAACTGACAAACCGTGATATGTGCAAAGATCTCAAAATTAGTACCATTAGGGACCATACCATACATTTTGAACATTAAAAATTACATAAGATATTTCTGAAAAATAAGATATAATTATTTATAATTATACTACTTACTAGTAAATATTTGTAATAATCAAAGAGGATTCAGTACGTGTCATGATCATAAACACGCATGACTCACAAAAATGAATGCCCCGACACCAGTACATCAGAAATATGGCAGAAAATCAGATTTGATTATTCGTAGACTTATAATCTATATATTCAGTACACGTTTTGACACCTGTTCCAGACAAGCAGTGCATAGGCTGGATTACTACATGAAAGTACACAGAGTAATGTTCAGCTATACTTGTCCAACATCAACACTTCGGTGTCATAGTCTACATCCGTGTATCTGAATGCATTACCCATCCTCTCACATAACCATGGTAACGCCAAATTTAGCAGTCTTGCCACTACATAATTGCACGACAGACACGAACATCTCCGTAGCTAATTAGTCAGATGTTGGGGTGAGCGAGAAAGACGATGGGAAAAAGTGGCTTACGTACATTTATCAGATGACTAACCGATTTTCGAAATATAAAACGTTGCAGAAAAAGACTTACTAGTATCTTATTCCGACGTGAAAACAGACTCGCCCATTTTGCTTAGCCGTTAAATCAATTTCACATAGAAATTTCAAAGCATTAATTTTTTCCTCGCCAAATATTTTAGGACATAAATTTAACAAAATCTCAGTCGGTAGAGCCTTTTAATTAAGTGATAGAAAATAATTATTAATATATTCTGCATTCATAAACTACACAAACATGGAAATGCTTGTTCCACTTGGTGACAAAACAAATACTACCGTAGTCACACAGTAATTGACTTCATCACCACTGACCAACACTAATATATTACCAACCAGTTCCTAAGTTAGACAAACATGGAGTAATAAAACCCACTGGCATACAAACACTGGTAACTCTCCCTCTCCATCACTGACCACATTCAACCGGCCCCATAAGGAGCACAGGAGTGCGAAAGCGTGGAAAGCAAGTCGAGAATGTTGTCCTAACAACTGCTTATCTGTCAAGGGATTTAATTATCTGGACATGATCTTAATGGCACCGAGAGGCTACGTACATGACCCCGAGAACGTCGATCATTCCCCAGCACTGCAATTACCAAGCCAATTTGTTTGTTATTAAAGTAATTCTGCTTGCCCAGTCGGGGAGTCACTTACATCATCTACATTAGCACAGCGGCCACCAATAGTCTGCTCCTGGGCTAGATTGAGCCTTAATTACAATTACTACATGCTAGATGTTGATGTATGTTGATTTTAACCGTTTTGAATACCAATTTGACCACATGACAACACTATTTCTGGAGGGGAATATGTTAATATAATATTGAAATTATTTGCTATATTTTCCCAGGCCATTAATATTAGGCATTACGAATATTGATCTGAAATAAACAATACTGGCTTCTTGATGTGGAATTGGTGTTTAGAACTGTGTCATGTATTCCGTCACTTATTGTTTTTGAGATGACCCACATGTTGTTATGATACAGTCCCTATCCGGCTGTACATTAAGATTATTTCATTCACGCATTTGCATGTATGTCTACTTGTACACCTGTACTGGTACGGAGTTCCACCAGTTTTTATAGTGCTAGGTCGCTGGAATTATGCCGCAGTTTGAACATGGATACACAACTCAGACACATTATACTGAGGCGAACAATCCTTGCTTTTACTCCACTATAAACTTTCTCCCTGCTGTAGAAAAACTGATTGTGATTAATCCACCAGCGAGAGGGTTAATACAGAGCATCAAGCAGGGGAACAACAGGCACCACCTTTTAGCATATTTTGGTATGACACAGCCTGGGATCGAACCAGCTACCTTCTTCACTTGGGGATGACACTCTAACCAATACACCACAGCGGCAGTTTAAACAATACAAACACCAAAGGACACACAGTCTTCAAACAAATGAGTACTTGCATAAATAAATCAGTCTGTCTCCTTCACACCTGACAAATATTTGCTATCCAGTATCAGATCCTTAGATGAACAACAGAGTTAACAAATGACATACGGTCTTCAGACGAGTTAGACTGGTATCGCATTCTCTATCATTATGCCATGGTTCCTTACAATCAATCAGCTGATACTCATCTCCTACCTTGTGTCCAATGAGAAGAACTCGTTATATTTACCTCATTGGGACTAATCCAGAGTGGTTTCCGTGACAAACAGGATGCAGACGCAGGCCGTCTTGTACGCCTCCTCTAGTAACTTACCCTATTCACACTACGTTACAGCTAACCACTGATTCCACGCAAACTGGAGGGGGTGGGGCAGTAATCTGTGTACAAATCTGACACGCAAATCCCCGTCTGCTCCAAGTCCTCTGCCTCTGCTGTCAATCTCTGGACCCGCCTGCACAAAGTACCGTAGCCTCCGCTGTCAAAATCTGGACCCCCCCTGCACGAAGTACCATAGCCTCTGCTGTTAAAATCTGGACCAACCTGCATGAAGTACCGTAGCCTCTGCTGTCAATCTCTGGAACTGCCTGCACAAAGTACCGTAGCCTCCGCTGTCAAAATCTGGACCCCCCTGCACGAAGTACCGTAGCCTCTGCTGTCAATCTCTGGACCCGCCTGCACGAAATACCGTAGCCTCCGCTGTCAATCTCTGGACCCCCCTGCACGAAGTACCGTAGCCTCTGCTGTCAATCTCTGGACCCACCTGCACAAAGTACCGTAGCCTCTGGCTCAAACTTTCTCATAAGCTACGCCGCACTTAAGACGATAAACCTCAATTCATAGATGTCCATGGTATCTAGAGGTGATTGCTTCCTCAATAAACAACGGCAACAATGATGCTGATGGCACTCTGCACGTTGTCGAACCTGATCGCCACACAAGTTTTATTGCAGATTGTGCACATTTATCCCGAGGAATCAATTCGTTTTAACTCTCCGTGCAAGCATTCCAGGCGCTCTGGTTTGTCACATCCATTCACGACACTCTGTATTGATTACAACTACCAAATCTTTGCCTAGCTAATTGTAGACACAATCCATTCAACTAGAAACTCGCCGTGAAATCGCTATTCCGCTCCCTTTCTTTCAATATATGAAATCTCCATTTTATTCTGTTAGCCTTCTCGAAAATGTCCCGATAATGCCGAGTACGAGCCTCTTGCAGCCAGATTAAATTTTGGAGGTAATCGGACGTATTATTGGTCAGAAATAAATCAACAATAAATATTGGCTGCACTACGTTGCTCAAATTGTAACCAGCATGTGGGGTTATTGATAGTGCGGACAGTTTTATTGCGTGAAGACAAACAGATATGAACAATATTTAATGGAATGGGCGATATAATGGATCAATACAACATTGATTTCATTTCAGTATTCAACATTCAACTCAATGGGAATTATCACCTTGTTTTTCCTAACACAACATGAAATCCATTTCAGTGAAAACATTAAAACAATTTTAGCGTAAAAATGGTCTTCAGGGTGTGGTTTAAATGGTTGAGGCTTTCTTGGTGTGAGGCTTTGGGGGCTAAACATGGTCTATGGTCATTCGTTGTTTATCAACATCACGAAAATGGTTCTCAATCTTGAATAAAGGTAACATGCAGTCTTAGATTGATCGACATCCATTAAATTCGATTGTTGACGATTAAGACAAGCTAACAAAATGTGAAGTAAGTCTATAAACCATAATAAATGTTCACATCATTTTGCTTTAGGCATAAAATGAGCTCAGGAATCAAAAGGAACAATAGATATGATCCGCTAGATATTCATAATGTTTCTGATGGTTTATACCTGATTGATGTCCATAGGATCATAGCATCAATACAACCACCTTAAACCGACAGTATATTTATATAAGAAGTATTTATTCTAGAAATATTTACCATTTAACTACATAATTGTGCTATACATGAATCTAAATACGACCACTTTTTACTTTTGGGACAAAGAAAGTGTCCATTGCAACTTGCCCTAGATGAAGCCGATAACCAAACAGAAACCGTGTCGTGCGTCTCATTCAAATTGTCCAACCTGGCTCAGACGGCCACACGTTTGGTCAACAGAAACTGGACACTGGCTGTATGGACACTGTCTCAGGTGACACATTTCCACCAAGGGTAGATCACTCTGACCTTAGAATGGAACGAGGCGAAGCCTGGTAAAACATAAAAAAAAAAACGATCCTAGAAAAGCGTGCCGACGAGCAAATGTTTGTGATGGATCAGCTCGGGGTGGGCTGGACAGAGGAGGGTCGGGTGATCCAAACGCCGAAGGTGTTCGCTGTCAGAGCAGAATAAAGGAGAGTTATCTTCCCTTTGTAAATTGTGTGCGGAAACAAGAACTGGAGGCAATGCGGCTCAAATATACTTACAGAAAGCTTGCTTTCCTTGTAGTTATTTACACTAACGGCTTTGCTAAAGGCTTCATTCTCAGGAGTATTCGCAAGGAACGTTTTCTTAGGGCACTGGCTTTAAAAAAAATATGTCTGCTTGTCTAACTGACTGCCCAAGACTAACAACCTTTGAGCAGGGCTTGTTAATTGTTCGCAGTGGAACAACAAGCACTATGATCTTGTAGCATTCTTCTGGTATGACACAGCCTGGGGTCTATCAATCAACCGTCTTCACTCTGGGCCGTAGCTCTTATTAAATTTAATTTTAGATATTCCTTTCAAGGAAGTTTAATTTTCAGTTAAGCTTTGAGGACTGGAAGCCTACTTTATTCATGATATTTCCTAAGAAACATATTAAAGAGAAGTGAGAGATTATAAATAAATACATACGTGAATAAATGAATGAATGAATGAATGATAGACTGAATAAACAAAAAAGTAACAAATAAATAAAATAAAAAACCAAACAAACAAATAAATAAATGACTGAATAATAATTACTCACTTGTGTGAAGACTCCTATATTATATAAAAAAAAAACAACTAAAAATGTAAAACAATATAATAAAGTTCTGCATAGTAGTTAGTACTAACCAATAGATGTGTATTAACCTTATTAGGGGCAACACATAATCTTGATTATTCAAGCAGCATGAACTACATAAGCAGCATGAACGTGATAATTTCTTTGGCACTGAGTATGAAAGTAAATGTCGGTCGCTACAAGGGTGGTATTACTAAGCTGTGCTATGACATCAAAACGTCCTTAAATCGGGGACAAAGGTCAACTAATTGCTAGATTATTACCGCAGGTTGGCAGTGTCTAGGTAACATTCTGATAACACCTACATGCCCCATGCACAATAAGTACTTGGTATGAAAACTTCCTGTAAGCCATAGAATAACAACCCAACATAAATATATATATCCGCATTATTTAATTACTTCTTCCTAAATGATTATTCTTTTATGATTTTTTCCCCAACAGTGATTACATAAATGCAGCATCAAATCATGATTGAGCTCACACACACACACACACACACACACACACACACACACACACACACACACACACACACACACACACACACACAC
>JAULBO010045451.1:0-11648 GCA_032355325.1 Clypeosectus delectus | reverse complement strand
TAGCACATGTCGGGGAAAGATTGTTCTTTCAGAATATGTAATAACCCCGATAGTAACCATTTTTCCTATGCAAGTATGATCTTGCCCCTTTAAGTTACAAAGTTTTGAGAATTACGGCCCTGCAGAAATCTGTGATTTGTAAATGCGCAGACTTTTCCAGGGCTTGAAACGGATACATAGCTGCATAAGCATTTAAAATTGTTTCCCTGTTTTCTCATCCCTGAATATTTGTTTTCTTTTGTGGCAAACTTTGATAAAACAAAAGTAGTCTGCAGGCATTTCACCAAGTCGTAGTATTCATGGTTGTACGCAGTGTAGCACATTCGCATGTACAAATAACGCATACAATTTCCATCTAGGTTTGTTTTCACTACCTCTTGAAGAAAAAGTTAAATGAACATCTCTTAGCTTATGTGTGAAAGTAACACACACACGTCTGTGATGACTTTCACTACCACGTCTTCGTCTGATGTGACGACAATACAGTGTAGGGTGAGCACGCCTCGTTGGAGTAGTTTACGCCGGGGTGGATGCGGAGTGTTGATGGTGCTCGTCATCGTACAGACAGTGTGGTGAGCTAGAACTGCGTCTCGGAATACTGCCATTCTGTTGACAGGACCCGGCGTCTGGGGCAGGGGGCGTGGTCGAGGTACCCCCTCGGGTGGAGGTGGTCAAATGGGGCGTGGCTCTGAGAAAAAGTCAGTCGCTTAGATAGAAGTTGACATTTACCGTGAATGCCTGAATAAACGCATTAAAAAAGGGACATTTAAAAGATGGATTAAGTTGTTGACAATCGTGTTGTATGGGTGAAATATTCTCGCGCGACGTTAAACAACAAATCGATCTATCAAAAGTTGTGGACAAATGCTAGAGCAAATTTCTTTTTAAAAAATGTGCTGGATTCACACGATTGTCTTTTTGTTCTTCTCATTGATTGTAAATTAGAATATTTCAGAGATTTTCCAGTTTTCATGAGAGGTGTATCGAAATTCTGTACACGTTAAAGTTGCGATTATGCAAGCATTTACGGTTTTCATTTGTTTTCTTCCTCAAGTAGATGTTAATAATTTTCTCTCCAATAACTTATTAAATAAAATAAAAGGGTGGATTTATTACGTATGATGCAGGGCTATAGTGAAACTATTTACTATTTGGGATTCGGATTGGCTATCTGCATTGCGTTGTTTTTCACTCACATGTTAGGCATACATATCAATCATATACCTGCTTACTTGTCATTGCTGAAATGGTAATGAATTTAGTGTTTGGTAAGATAGATTTGTTGCCAACTGATCCTTCAGGGTACATGGGCGCTGTACATAACCTCACATTGACCGTACAGTAACTCATGCACCCATCTAGACCAGATGCCAACTTATATCTCGATAAACCTATTATTGAGAGAAGGTTATTTTCTTCATCGTCACCCCATGACTAAGATTGGCGACCAATGAAGCCACTCTGCATTGTTGTATCTGTCTGTTCAGTTTGTACGAGGCAAGTATCTTTCGAAAATCTCCTTCCTTCCTTCCCAGTTGCTGCACAATATATATAATATGTATGTATACATTCTGAATGTTGACATCCATTTATCTTCTAGAGTTAGAGAGAAACACATCCCAACATCCATAGAAGAGATGCCTAAATTTGAAGAGAAGGTGAAAAAGGTTAGGCAACAAATTTCAATCTGTTATTGATTTATTATATGAATATAGATGTGCAGGATAACATGTGTCATACGAAGTTGCCTATTTTCTGCTCCATTTTGTTAATTTATATGATTTGCCAAAAGAATTTGTGCATATCAGTCAGAACTGGTTCCCATATCTTTATCAGGCTGAACAATAGCCCGTAGTTTGGGTCACATGGCCAAATTGAACCAATTGGTTACACTGATAGATATTCTGACATTCTGGGAGTGATACTTAGTATATCCTTGGAGATATCGGTTAATCGCAACCAATCGATATACCTTCCATCAGGCGGTATTTAAAGTGGTACACACATTTTCGCATGTAATGTAATGTTTGGTACGTTGACAGATTTTAGGGAAATTATAGGTCGGTGGTTGCTATTCAATTGAAATGTTATATTTGTATTAAAATATAGCTGTAACTTGTACTTATATTATTATTTTTATAAAAAACGTTGCCTTATTTCCCTCTAGGATTGGTCGGACACAAATAAGTATTCCCAGCTTCTGAACGACGAGGGAGACAACTCTTCATAATGGAGGGAGTCGCTGACATAATGCCCCACGTAGCTGACGACACTTTGACATCCTCTTGTGGCTGATATCGATATCCAACCGAATCCTTTCTCGACGTTTTTTTCTGCGTTATATCTTCCTGTTGTGTAACACAATTTGAAATGATATTATCCTCAGTGATTGATTTGTAGACGATGTGTAAATGATCATTGTAATACTGTAGACTACTTCTGCCGACATCGTGTTAATTAAGTATTTTTATATGGAGTAACTGGACAAAATTGACCAAGCGGTAAACATTGTAATAGTTGTATAATTATTGTTTTAATTGACAAAATTTCATGTCCTGTGGAGATATTAATAAACATTACTTGCCCATTTCAATGATATTTGAGTCAAATGCTAAATGAAATAATGTATTTTTTTATACACATAGCTAAAGACCCATATCGGTTTGAGAAGACTTAATTGAAAGTCGTACATCGATGTTGTAGTTTTGAATGTATTTGACATTTTCACTAGCACTAAAAAATATGAGTCTCTTTGATAGAAGATAAAATACGAAAAGTCGAGAAGTTCAGGGTTTGTACGAGTTTTACACGTATCGTAATTAATTTGCCATGAATGTCAACGATTGACCTTTTTTCCCGTATTTGGTCATTGCTGTCATCGTGTGTTTCTCACCAGTGCTGCATTAACACTGCAAGTAGTACGTGTCCTCGATTTCCGTCTTGTTATCCTTGAGAACGGCTATGTGCGGATGTTTCATGTGTTTACTTACATAATTATATATTCAGTGTATGGTTATTGTCTCACAAATGTTGCATGTTGATGAATATATATTTTAATTAAGCCTTTGGCGATTCATTTCCCTGATTAAATCATAATGGTGTTTGTTACATGAAGTTGAGTGCATTCAGCTTCTGTACAGATATTCCAGCGTGTGAAGGACAACATTGTTGGTTGTATCTGGATAATTGTAAATAGTATCTGTGCGTAAAGATTTTGTTTTGTTTATTTCTGCCTTGTTGAACTAGACACATGCCTCTTCACCTGAAAAATTGTAGTGTTCTTTTGATTATTGGTTATACACGTAGAATGCGATGAGTGATGTTATATCCACTAAGATTATTTGTTCATCATCACTTAATTAATTCTATTATTGAAGCTGGGATTTGAAAACCTTTTCCAGTTGGAAGAAAATTTGCATTGAAATACATTTTTATATTTATACTTTTTATGTTGGTATTTGTTCACTCAACTGGACGTCTAATTCACCTTTTGAAAATCATGCAACGCTACCACTATCGTGATTGATTTTTGTTTTAAGTTGTAGCAAGGACAATCACTTGGGACAAAAATTACTGAGGAATTTCGTTCGGACCTATATCTCTGAGCAGATTACCACAGCTATCATAAACACTAATCTTAGTGCCAGTACTTTGTACCTAGGATTCTGGGTCCAAAATTCAAGACCAATGTTAACCATTTACAATAACTGGCATTAACAATTTTTTGTTCACTGATTCACCTTTGCAAAGACATCAAAAATTTTCAATGACTACGACTAAGATAAGCGCGTGCCTTACTTCCATTTGGGTTGTGTACCCCAAAACTAGACATTACTTCAATATTTGGAATGCAAATTCAGCGTATGTAAGAAATCTTGTTCCTGAGCACACCCCGCAAGCTGATCTATGGAAGTCCCATTGAAACCTTCTTGTTCATTGAATAAGCTCCAGCGTTTATATAGTATTTGGATCACCATATCATTGTATTCTTTGACCTCATACTTGTGTATCGACATGGATAGTGACGTCGTAATTGAATGTTTTTAGTGTACATCTTGGGTTAAGTATTATTAACGGGATGATAATTTATTTTGCACTGATTTGGACGTTAATACAATTAAAAGGTTGGGGGGGGTAATAATTAATGGGGGGGGGTAATAATTAATGGGGGGGGGGGGTAATAATTAATGGTTGTAGACTTGCAACTGCACATTAATTTCTTCATTCTCTTAGCTGGGTTAGTAATAACATGGCTCTCCTGTCTTGATCTATCCAGGAAATAAGTTGCATAATACTTATGCTATAGTTGATCAAGCATGGTCGTCAGTCTCCCAAATCACTGGAAGTTGTTTTTCAGCCTGATTCTGTAAATCACCGATTCCAATTCATGTTGCCCTTGCCAGTTTCATTGCTTGTAGAGTTGCCAGGCAACTGGTTGCGCACCGGCTTGCACACGAGAGGTTCCACAATTCCACGCACTGCCTCATTAAAACTCTTGCTTTCCCCATGTTACCAGAAAACCTTGTTTAGTCCTTCTATTCTTGTTCGTTTTTCAACTTTCAGTTTTTGGCTAGTTTCGATTTTAAACCATATTTGTGATATTTTCCACGTCTGTACCATACAGTATGTAAAATTTAATAATCCCCGCCACCACCCCCCCACCTCCCCCAAGTTCCTTTCATGCAGTGTTGCATCATGGTCTGCGTGTATACATGTGTGTGTGTATGTAGAAAGTGATGCTAGAAAGTTTCAAATTGTGAGGAATTATTGTTTTCCCGTAACCCGTTCCTTTGATGAAGTTCCGAGTTACATGGCGATGTCGATAGTCGGGAGTCTACCGAGTTAAGTTTTGTTGACAAAATTTAACGACATTGTGAATAAAGCGAAAGTTTGACGTCGAGGTAATTAATTTTGAACATTTCCTGACATGGATAACGTGACCCATGACATATGTCTGTATACAGTTTCATGTCGCGGGTTACTATAGTTGATATCCGTAATACCACAAAACAAGGATGACGAATCGGATACATTATTAGAAAATACCTTCGTATTTTAATCGAAACTTGCAGGCCAAATCTTGGGAGTTCATCCCTCGCTTTGTCTGCGCTGCGCTGCGATTCTCCGTGTCTATGGCTATGTTTCACTGGATTTGTTCACATCACTGGTCGAAGGTAACCGGTGTTCGAAATTACTGCTGAAAACTTACTGGCCCGAATAATGATACAAATAACAAATGTTTACAAAAAACATGAATTTCTACTGGCCCTTAGGATACCTTTAGTATTGGGAGAAATGGCCGGGCCAGTGGTAATTTCGAACACTGAAGGTAACTATAACTGTTGTGCCAAGTGTTGGTTCCTCTGCTGTGCATGTATATAATAATTATAGTCCAACCTTCTTCTGTAGATACATTGCAACGCCTGTACAGTTCGGGAGAAGACTTCATCCATTTTAATAAATATACAAAATTATCTGTCTGTGCGTCATTTAATTATGAAAACAAAAAGTTGAAATTACATATGAAATGTACCACCTTCGTGGCGCTGTGGTTAGAGTGTCGGCCCGGAGAGTAGAATGTTGTGGGTTCAAATCCCTGGTCGCGTCATACCAAGAGATGTTAAAGATGGTTTCCCTGTCTTTATAGTGCTAGTTAACTGGAATATCATTCCGCAGTTAGAACATGGATACTCCACTCATACTCAGACACATTATCCTGACTCTGAGCCGACCAGTCCTTGCTTTATCCCGTTAATGCTGAGCGCCAAGCAGGGAAACAGCAAATACCATCTTTTAACGTATTTTGGTATGACGCGGCCAAGGATTTGAACCCACGACCTTCCTCTCTCCAGGCTGACGCTCCAACCACTGCGCCACGGAGGCGGTCTTTCTGCACATGAGCAAAGCAACTGTAGTTCGGTGAACTACTTTTTGGAAAAGCTGGATAGTAATGTAGCTGGTAGCTCGAATGTACCCCAGGTGGATCAATTTTGCACAGCATCAGAAAACCTGAAAAGCTACAGACCTGTGTCAAAGCTATTCTTCATAGCCAAAGTTGTTAAACAGGTTGTTGCTAAGAGACTAGTTTCATATACAGTCTGCAATGATTTATGCAAAACTATTGATCACGATAGTGCAGCAATTCTGGTCATGTCAGTTGGACCGTATGGTAGACCATGGCATCCTTATTGGCAGATAATGCACATCTTCTTCTAGAATTACAAGTCCTACCTCCTGGTTAGTCCAGCAACGCAGACCAAAGACGTTGCACTATTACACAGCACCGGCTATATTCCGTCTGCCACAACATTGGACTTGTATTCCGTTCCAGAACGGGCCAAAAACGTGTGAATACCCTGGATACAGTCGTCGCAGGCTCTACACAAGATTTTACTTTAATATTTACAAAAGTTTTATTTTCTGACAAACCATGCACTCATTGATTTTGCAAAGATTTCTTCAGAATTGCATTGTTTAAAAATAGGATGCCGGTAGGTCATTTTGCACCTACATTATTCGTTATCATTTGTATGTCACACAGAAACTACAATTATGAGGGTTGCAAAATGTCCTTTTTGCAATTGACTGCCATGTTTGTTCCTGATTTGTTCTTGCCACAACAACAACCGAGGTGATTTGGGTGCAGTAATGGCACCCAAACATGTTCTCGTGTGTTCGACTTGTTTGGCCCACTAATCCCCCCCCCACTGGCTGTCCTTCGAATACACTCATACACTCTACATGTCCGATGGTCAGTGTTGCAGGAGGAACAAAGGGCACATCACTCATCATGTATCAAATAGACCACTATGGAAGCCGTGTTACATCATGAACCTACATGGGTTTTCTTTTTTATATCGATCTTTCTGGTCAATTGAGTAAATATTATTTTCCAATACCAAAAAATAGATGTCCCACTATGAAAATTAATGTTCTAATACTGGTTAGATGTTATGTAAAATCATTGAATGTTTGTAGTAGAACATAGTACAAGATGAGCTATCAAACTTGCATAAGTACATAGCTTTCAATATGACAAACTGCCTCCGTGGTGTAGTGGTTAGATCGTTGGCCCGGAGAGCAGAAGGTTGTGGGTTCAAATCCCCACACGTCCTACCAAAAGACATTAAAAGATAGTACTTGTTCTTCCCCTGCTTGGAGCTCATCATTAAAGGGGTAAAGCAAGGACTGGGCGGCTCAGAGTCAGTATTACGTGTCTGAGTGGAGTTTCCATGTTAACTGCGGCATGATATTCCAGTGAACTAGCACGATAAAGACTGGAAAATACCCAGACTTGCACAAGCAGTCATATGCACATACACACATGCATACACTACACACCAGCTGTGATATGAGCATGTTCTTGAAAGTGGCTTTAAACCCCAATTAACAACAACAATATTACAGACCACACCTCAATACTAAAATGTGTATATTTTATTATTGAGAAACTTTACAAGTTAGAAAGCAAATGTAAAGTCAATTTCTTGTCAACATTCTTTGCTATACAAATAAATGGACAGCATATGATTTTATGACAATTCTATAAAAAATATCCTCAAAAGCTGAAATGTGAAAAAAGCACCAAGCAAATGTACGAGTGAAGGCACATGGGGTATTGATATGCAAATATCTTCCATCAAAACTCTCAAAAGACATATTGTGCTCAATAGTGTATTTGATGTATGTTCTCGATGCATGTTGGTAATTCTGTTCTCCAACTGAACACATTAGTCTCAAAGAAAACTGTAGTTTTGAAGGACAAGTCTCACTCGACTAGACAGACACCAACAATACTGGAGTAATTGTCCCGTCAAATGCAAAGTTGAGTATGATAGAAAATTATTCAGCACATAGAGTATCCCTCAAATTGTGCCTGATATTTCATTTAACCTTAATGTTGCATTGTGTTATCTCAACTGTACTGTATTTCAACTTTATCAATATTATATGAACACCAGAATTTTCAAAATATTGGTATTTGAAAAAGATAGAAATCATTTATTAGAGCAAGCTACAATTCTGAAATACATTAAAAGATAGAATTTAACCAAAATATTCGATGGTTCTAACGATTTGATTGGTTGAGAGGTGTCCTGTGAAAAGTGTTGCACCCCGGTTTGGCTGCTGATAAACGTTGTGACCTCGCATGATTGTGACAACTTTCCTCATTCCATACTCACCAATTATGATGTGATATAACAATGGATCATGACATCATGACTACACAACAGCTGACTGGAATTACGATGCATTTCGGCAGTTTTCCATGTTGTATGTTACTTTACATCAATATTAGCAAACTCATTTTCATAAAAGTGTATTGCGATTTTGGATAAATTTGTTACCAGTGTGATTTCCGAGTCATACAGGGGGCCCTATTCTCGAAACTTCTTAACTTAAGAATTTCTTAGTCAGAAAAGATCTCTATAAAATTGTCATCATAAGCAGCAAACCAGTTAGGCAAATTCTTAGTACATGTACCTACGAACTTCTTAGGGCTTAAGAAGTTTCAGAAATTTCTTGTACATCCCTCAACCTTTGGTCTCGGGGGCATACAAGAAATTTCAGCATGTTAAAACCTGGACACCCCGGAAATCACACTGACAACTTATAGTATCAAGTTCAAACATACGTTTTCATTTATTAAAATTATTTTCTTTAAACTGGAAAATTGACATTGTTAATTGGCTATGAACAGGTATTGAAACAAAATTTGGTACATATATATCCTTTCCAGTAAAGTGTAGTACTGTGAAAATAATCTTTTGAAATAAACTTTGCACTAAAAAATGTATCACTTTTACATAAACTATATTAAATAATAGCTTGACAGTTGCAAGATCTGCTTGCAATGATAAATATCCAGAAAAGAATGTTATATAGCACTTTCAAAATATTGCAAGAAATTATAGTATATGGCACGTTTCAATTTCACAATTTAATCCATAAAAAAAAGCATAATTCAAGATGAACAGAAAAAAGAGTACAGTTAAACTTGAACATAACTCGTAAATAAAAAGTGAGCAAAGTTTAACAAAGGAATAAAGCCTATTTAAACCATAACTGAAACCGAAAGTTCCAAAAGTTGCAATGTTCGTCATTGCTCCAGAAGAGTAATAACAACATGGTCATGGACGCCTTGTAGAAGCAATTCTGATTCGTATTTTATAATTTTCCTCTTCTTTGCTGCTTTTAGTGTTCCAACCAAAGCCTCAAACAAATTGGCACATTTATCATCGTTGAACAGAATGCCGAATTCTACTTGTAAATTTCCATCACTTCCTGAAATGGAGAAAATTAACGTTTCAAATATAATTCACCTAAATTCCGAGATGTACGATAATTAAGCCCCACCGACATTTCCTGTCTCAGGACTTTGATGACTGCTTTTCAACCTTACGCAACACACTTCATCATCATTTAACATAATTTTCGATGAACGAAAGTGAATTCATTTTAGAAATACATCGGCCAACAAAACAACATCATATCTATGATATAGGAACCAAAAAAAATCCTAAAGACAATATGCACGTTACAATTAAAGGTTATATCGTATGAATACTAGTTTGATTGTTTCAATCAGCTGCTGAGAGGATGGCTGTGTCGACCAAGGCAGGTCTTGGGGTTATTCCCGATAATAATAATTACCGGGTAATGGAGTGTCAAACATGCTTGATAGTGTGTCCTACATGTTTGAAGTTGATAGTACGTCATAAAATGCTTATATGCAAGGCTAAAATGTGGTGGTTTTTTTTACGCTTTACATTTATTATTCACATTTTAAGCATGTTGACTAAATAACGACTTCTAAACTGTACCAAAGAAAGATAACTCACTTTGAATAGGGAATTCATCACAGTCTTCATGTTCTAAATTATTTGTGGCACTATATTAATTCTACTATCTAGCCTACATGTACATGTCGAAATAGTTCTATACATATATAGTGACATTGTCACTTTTGAAATGCATACCTTTGGTTCCCAATCGTTTAAGTTCTTCCACTAGAAGACTAATCTCATGTTGCACATTGACATTCATGGTCTCAGATAGCTGCAAGTTGGAAAGACATGGGAAATCATATTCGAGTACACATTTCTATTTCAAGTAGATATAGGCCTACATGTATTTGTAAACAATGTTTGAGAATTCAATAATATTTTATGCCCAAGAACAACTCTCTTTAATTACTGACAAGATACCTAGTGGTTTTGTTATCAGAAATAAAAGATGGACTAAAGTGTCGTTAATCTCGAAGAGTGGTATGATTATGAGAAAATCAGAAATCGACATCATATATGACATGGTCATGGATCACATTATTCTGTGATTCACGTGGTCGATCGTCCTCCCCCAAAATCTACAGTTACGAGTACCTGCAGGATCGAGTTTCGCAGCTTCGACTTTTATATCAAATCACGATCTGGGTAACAAACTATACTGTGGATATGAATATTACGATACTCAATACATAGTTAACTAACCCTTTAAAAAAATATCGGCACCAGTCCTGCCTTTTCTAAATACCCCGCCCACTTTGACACACGGAAGCAAATTGAATGAAATGTGCGCATGAGCAGGTGCCCGTCTAACTTTGTATATTACCTTGCATGCAACTAATCATACTAATTTTACATTTGCGGTCTTCTGCTGGTGCTCGACATTACCAAGCAACAGCAATCTACTTTTCAAAACAACGATACTATTTGATGGAACATTCTCAGGATGGGAACTCTTCCTTTTCTAAACCATTAATGGGTGCCTGGAATGACAACATATATTACAAATATTTACCTCCATGGAAAAGTTATACGACCAGGAATTCAGTGAAATAGATCTATACTGCAGTATCTAAATACTGTTTTCAAACATATACAAAATGCACTACATCCTGCCATTAAATTAAAATATATTAAAGTATATTGATGTTGAATGTCGACTTTCACTTTTTCTCTGTTCAACGTGATCCAGTACAGCCTTAATATATATCATCTGCCAAAACAATTACTAATTACTAGTATATTACTGTAAAGCAATAAATTAATGCGACCATAATTTAATGCGTTTCGTCGATTTTAGACATTTTATGAAACGCAACACAAATTAAATGCTACCGATCATGCCATCATTCATGTTTGTAAACATACACTCAGTAAACGCACAGCGTATTGTTGTGCTCGTATTCATTAATTATTCACATGAAGACAAGCGTATATATACCGGTATCGTATTAAATTACTAGTACGGTAAGTCAACAGGGTATGATGTCTTTCTATCAGTATTGTAAATTACTAAATATTCTGAATAAACTTTACCAATAAGATTACATGTATTTTGTTAAAAAGATAATGTGTAAAAATATATACTAGTAATTATCAAAATTATATTAAAAAAAGCTGAGGTAGGACTGGTAGCAACATAATATTGTTCAAGTATTAGCAAGAATAAATATATGACTACAGTGGGAATAAGTATTGGTCACATGTCCTATACTAGTACTCGTAACTGTATTAAAGGGGCAAGATCATACTTGCATAGGAAAAATGGTCACTATCGGGGTTATTGCATATTCTGAAAGAACAATCTTTCCCCGACATGTGCTATTTTTTTCAGATTTTGTAGTCATCGGGAAATATATCTAT
>JAULBO010045229.1:0-11657 GCA_032355325.1 Clypeosectus delectus | reverse complement strand
CCCCCCCCCCACACACACCTCTTATTACACCGAACTCAGCTATCTGCATTCGAACACACGAAGCCACTTTATCTTTAAAACAGTCATCTTAACTCGGACATTCTGATGGTCAAAAGGTCGGACGGCTTCTCAGAACAAACACAACATCATTATTGTCAGTGATATTCCTGATTAGTACACATACACTGTACATTTATATCTATAGCTACGTCTGCATGTGGTCCAGAAGTTGTATCCACGAGTATGATTTGGTATTAAGTCACTGATACATGTACGTGTACGTCGTTTTCGTAGTTGGTGAATCGTAGGTTAGACTCGATTATACGCGTATTATGGGCCTACATTTCCGTAACGAAAAGTTAGCACGGGTTCACGGTCGTTGTACACCATTGAGCATAGTAACCGCATTGCATACACACAGGCATTCATCTGGCATCTTTGCCGGGGAAATCCAAATCCAATAACCATTGGTCTCTCTACGCGAAACGGCAAGTAACCTACTGTACATGTGTATAATTCATGGATATACTTGTACTTGTAGAGCGTATCTTTTGAATACCATGTTGACGAGAGAAGGCGCTGCTTGTAAGTGTCCACTAGAAGGATATGGGTAACATACGAGTATAGAATACGCCCAGCTAGCTTGCTCGCAATTATACACAGCACACACCTACACGTACACGTACAGATTGCTAATGCTAACAATAACATTTCGAAGAATCGCCCCCTCGCTAGGGTTTGCCAAGGGATTTAGCGCTGTAGATATGAAGGAATTCAATGTTTCAAGTTTAGGTTTCAGCGCCCGAAAGATTGAGGCGGGGTGTAGAAGTAATGAAGAAACACCGGGCAGATTCGTTGCTGTTTCCGTTGTTTTTCCAGATATGCACATGTTTTATGTGTGAAACAGACTCGTATCAGAAGCAACTCCGGTTGCATGATCCGAATAATAATGATTGTCTAGTTTGTAACAAGTGAAATATTGTTACGTTTTGAGTAAAGTTAATGTGACAATATTATAGTGTATGCGTGGATACAGATTATCTAGTATACAGTATACTCTCACAATATCGGCATCTGCATAGACCGGCAAAGTGTGTGTACTGTATCTTAGGACATCAGCACTCTGTCAAAACCGGCAAACATACCTGGGGCCCTATTCTCGAAACTTTTTAACTTAAGAACATCTTAGTCAGAAAGGATCTCTATAAAAGTGTCATCAGCAGAAAATCAGTTGGGCAAGTTTTTAGTACTTACGAACTTCTTAGGGTTTAAGAAGTTTCGAGAATATGGCCCCTGGTTCCAACGCGCGCCAGTTTAGACAGAGAATACTGTAACGGGGATGTTTTACTCAAGAGAACATAATACTATTTATTTAACTGTGACAAGAAGTAAACATTTGGAACACCAGTGAGATGATGTATGGAGACTTTGCTTTCAGAATTCATGCGTTGAAAATGTGCAGCTGGGCATCGTTGAAAGTTTTACCGTATACCCATGCGTTAATAAATCTGAGTCTATCCTCCTGACCATTTGTGGATTCGAACTAAGGTTCCAGTTGAAGTGCTAATTAATACTGTACTGAAATGGTCATTGCGTTGTATATACATGTACCATGTAATAACGTGCTACATCTAATAACTACACACGCAAGGGAAAACGCATCTACATGTATATACTTTAATAAAATCATTTATTTTCTTGAGCTGCAAAATTATAAGATTGAATTGGCTCGATCGCCTCCTGTACCTACATTCACGGGGTATTTCTGTTTAGAAAAACACCACCTTTGATACAGACACTTTTTACGACATTTATCTTCGTTCATTAATAGCAAGGCTTCCTGACAAGCCTATGTTTGTTCCTACCAGCGTTATCTAACTAGCAGTTCCTAGATGAAGTCCTTCATGTGCTGTGCACGATGCAACATTGCAATTAAACTAAGCCCCTGACGTATATTGGCGTGTCTCGGTGGTTGTGTCTGTGTGTGTGTGTGTGTGTGTGTGTGTGTGTGTGTGTGTGTGTGTGCACACCTCAACATCTCTTGGAGTTATCTGACGTCCTGTCTGGAAAACACTGACACCTACACCTACATGCCCAACAGTAAAATAGCTGCGCGTCGTTGATGTACATGTAGACAGGCAGACAATAATCATGTATTCACGCCTCTCACATACTAGTATACAACAAACGTATACAAATTCAATACTAAATATTAAGCCATGCTTCCAATACAATGATCGGGCATTGGTCTTAAGCAGGGCACGTGTAAATGTTACCTTAGCATTACCATGGCAACAGACAAAGGAAATGAACCGTACAACCTTCCATCAAGATGCCGACGATTAGTTTTTTTACCGATCGTGATTTTCCAATCATTTGGAGTTTGGGAGATACACTTCGTAGCCAAATGTTGGAGATGGGTAGATACAAATAGTTTATCAACCACGTATTAATTAGCGATTTGGCGTTACAAATACGTTAATGGTACACAAACTATTCAACGGAATCAGCCTGAAAACAATTGTGTGCGTATGTTGCAAGCTAGAAGACATATTATGCTACATACAGTACTTACGAACTTACATGTACATTCTGCTTATCCTATTACGGATAGATAATAGAATAATTTGCAGCATAATATCAAAATGGTTATGTATTCCTGGAAACCTTTCACAAACAGAAATTTGATTTGAAACCTTTACACAAAACAGGTTTGATCGAGTTCTGTTCGCTGTCATGGAAACCGATTGTAATCTCAATCGGAAACAAATTGTACCATGTTTCCATTTGGTTCACGGAATGCGAAAACCTGCATGTACGCTACGCACACGTTACGAGAAAATAAATTGCGCATGAATATGTCGTGTGTTTTGTCTACTGATGATGGACGGATTTACAACAGATGTGTTCACGCACATAGCTTCATCGCTTGGTAGACGAGACATCGGGATGAGATTATGTCCAACTGATCCAAACGCGAGAAAGACGCGGAACAAAACAACCACCTTGTCGCATACCTGCTTCGACCAGCATCCCATTGGCGCATGACTTGGCAGTCGGTCTCGCTGCGTGGTTGTCTTTGCTGGCGAACTACGAAGAAATGAAGACAGTTGCGTTGAGAGTTTTTCAACGATGCTAGTGTTATTTAGCTCTGTCGAATGGATATGATGGTTTGATAAATATACGTTAACGTTCTTCCGTGGACGGGTACGTGTGCGAGTTAGGCGCAAACTCAGAATGGTGGGAGACGTATTCGATGTGAGAAAAAGTGGGCGTAAGACTACCAGGTTTGTTTATTATGGTTCATAGTTCAATTATTCGACTTAATCTACATGTAATTGTTAACGTGTATCGTATGATTCGCGTGTCATTAACATAATATATACTACTATACACACCCAAATAGTACACTATCAAACTTAATTGGACACCCTGGAGTTAAACCAATTGTATGTCAACAAATACCAGGACCTTATATATTTGATCTCACCAACAATGTGCATATAACGTCATTTAAATTATTAATTATAATATTGTCACATCGTATTGACTCGGTACAATGGCACGCATATACACCGATTATAATAATTAGTCGGACAGATACCATTGAAGTACGCATTTGAACCATTTCTATGTGCATTTCTTTTAAATGGCTATCTAATATTAACATACTCACACACACACACACACACCGAGAGACACACCCAAACACACACACACACACACACACACACACACACACACACAAACACACACACACACACACACACACAGACACACACACACGACGCATATTATTTATGTAATTATATTTGCAGGTTTAATTTGTCAGGAATGCGGGTGAAATACAATGTGAATAACACGAGCGACGGAGATGCATATTGCAGCCTGGAGTCCGTGGTACGTACACTGTAGATAGATAATGAGGACATATCCACACATAACAACAACAACAACAACAACTGTATTAGGAATTAACTTTAATTAAAATCGTTGTCGAACAACATGTCCGGGGCAATCATAATGTAATCATTCAAATAATCTAATACAATAATTACGTTTTCATTAGATCGCATTAATAATAATAATAGTCTATGTATATAGAGCTATAATGTTACAAGCAAATTCTAGTTCAAGAAAATATGTCAAACATTGGTGAAATGGATGTAATAATTTAGTAATTACGTCAATATAGTTTTGAATTAGCATCGGTTTTTCTGCGTGTATACTTGCTATAGAATGGCAAGAATATACCTACATGTAATAATAAGCAGTACATTAGATGTATAAAGTCGAAGAAAAATATAATATATATACAAGTCAAGTGTTTCTACGGGTATGACGCATCGTATGTCATTAATGACATTATTGGAATAAAGTATATAATAACGGTGTATGTTAATTGTTCTATTCAAATACTTATAGGGACAATAAGTACTAGTATACCATATGAATATACAGCCAGTTCTACTGATGGAACTGATGTAATTAAGTCACCTGATGAGGTGGGAATTAGACCAGGGTTCGTATTCTCGAAACTACTTGAGTCCTAAGAAGTCCGTAAGTACTAAGAATGTTCTAAGAATTTTCTGACTAAGAAATTGTTAAGTTAAGAAGTGTCGAAAATAGGGCGCCAGGAACTCAACATAGGCAAGCTCTCGTGTACTTTACTTTTAATATTAATGCATTGAACATACATGTATATAGAAAGCCACGAATTATCTCCGAAAGCACAGATACTAGTTAGTATATCATAGGAAACGGGGAACGCATCCAATTGTTAGTCGGTATAGTGGCAGTCACTGAAATAGGCAGGTCTGGCCCGGGCCATCATGACATGTAGGCCAATTTAGGACGATTGTCCGCTAACCATCAAGGTTACCCTGTGCTTACAGATCGTAACCATGGCATGTCCCATGACGTAGTTAATGGAACGCGTTGAACTTAATTAATTAAATGCAAATTGAAAGTAGGAACTTCTCTAAACCTTCATTTCACATTCTAGTATATACAAAACCATCATGTTGATCTATGATTACTATTCGATATTAACTATAAAATGCATCCAGAAACCGCCTTTGATATAGCTTGGCTATGCCCACGTTGTTCAGTTGTTTAAACGTGATGGCGTCACCCCTCTGTCACTCCGCGATAACTCACGTGACGCCCGGAAGTTACCACGCGAGAATGACGATCTTGTGTAGTCCGTGATTAGAAACATCGTGGTACGTCTTACTTGGTCTGTAGGTTATTTATAGTTGTGGTTACATGTGTAAACGGGTATTTATGCACAAACTATGCACTTGAAAGAAGGTCTTGTTTATGTAGTTGTTTGGAACTTCAACAGTCGATAGGGCGTAGCTACCTGTAGGTTCCTTTGAGACGTACATGTAGGCCTACTCACAGGACCCTCGACAATGAGGTTGCCGCTCGGCCGAATCAACAGCACATGGCGTTGTAGTTTCTAGGGAGTTCCGGGGACACACCGGCGAACTCACCGGCGAACTCACCCGAGATTGGCCGACTATGAGCAGACATGTACATATAATGCTAGTTTACTATAATTAAATATCTTTAGAAAAACTAAGTTTTTCATCAATTTAAATTATTATTATTACAGTCTCTGTTTCTCGATACAAACTTTAGTTATAGCTTTTTGCTCAACTTTGTTTCGATTATCCATGTCCAGTCACGTGACTACAAGTAGTTCAGAGCTGGAATGTAGAACGTATTAGAAATGCATGTCAATGACAATGCCAATGGTGAATACACACTACAGGATGAAATTCACACATTAAATTGTTTGAAACGTTAAATGTTTTGAAGCGCACGTAAAATGGGTAGTACTTTTCTCTATGTCTGTCATGTCGTGTATTAATGACATACCAACAGTGCTCGGTTGTGAGTTTGGATAAGAATAATTTGATTATCATATTATTAAATTTGAATTCCATTTCAAAATAATGTATTGTGTTTACTAATTACTGGGTTCGTCAGAACCTTTCACTGTGTATTAATTAATCATGATGTTTAGATAGTTAAAGTTGTATTTGGGCGAATTTGCAATAATATTAATGTACAACCGAAGTATATAATATTCGATCGTCCTATTTTCCTGGGACTACTATAGCCGTGCAGCAGGTGACGAATTGTGTTTTTGTCGGAAGGATACTAGTATTACATTGCATTTTCTCTCAGAATTGATGCTGTTAGTGGCCTAGTAATCTCTCTCTCTATATATATACGAATGTATCTAATGAAGATATCAGCGCACATGCATATGCAGCGTAGCAACACACAGATCCTAGTCTAGCGACAAGAAGGCAATGTTGCAAATATAATAAGCGGACAGTGTATCTACGCCTCCGTTTAACGGCAGTTCATCAACCATGCTTCACCGGAATACGAAACAGCTGCACTCCAAGGTAACGTAAACCTGTTCTTCCTTCAATGTTACACATGGGGGTAAGACACCTTTTAAAACCGCCGTTTCGTAATTGGAAATGGTTGGTCACAAAACCATTTTTGAAATAAATCTATACATAATTCAGCTTTTGGCCAGCATATTTGAGGTACATGTAGTAACGCTGTACAGAGATACATTTAATTACTATAATAAATGCATGTGTATGTTTAAGGATACATTAGTTTTAATTACACATTTGATGGACACAACAATACATGTAGGTTATCTTTTGGGAGACATTGGCGTTTGTTTCATGGAACGTTGTATTAGCAATGAGGAATACAACGACATGTACAATTAAGCTTGAGGAGCCATTGGCTTTATATGTATACTACTACTAATAATACTAATAATAATAATGTGAATATTTATGAGTCGCCAAATCTAAGTTCGAAAACTTGCTAAAAGCGCGACACAATCACCCCGGTCACTCAGTGGATTAGAATGCAATCGCTTTCATTATCAACTCCCTAGGGAGGATACAACCCAAGTCACCGTGTTCCAGATGCTATAGTTATAGGGGATGTTGAACGTGGATAAACATAACTAGATGTGTACGTATGCGAGATAATTGTATTTGAGAAGATATTCACTTTAAATTGCGATGTAGACAAATGCATGCAAGCTCTAGCGAAACTTGGGTGCGTGCATTCATTCATACATTCGTGTGTGTATCATGCGCATCAGTTAACATACTAAGTACTATGTAGATCAGAAAGTATGACTACAGTATGCTTGTATAATAATAATAATAATAATAATAATAATAATAATAATAATGATGATTAGAGTACATTTAAAGGCATACTATCACGGCTTTGTTAACATAGTTCATGGTCAAACGTAGTTTTACCTGAAGGTATGTACAAATTTTGATGTACATTGGATAACCAACTACATTTTCCACATATCCCACTGGTTTTTAATATTTTCATATATTGAATGATTATAACTACGTAGCTATAATTATCTTGTCATTTGAACACAACGAAACGTTATGCTGCCCAGGCTCAGTGATTAGAGGTATCCCCCCTTAGAACATTCGACTATAGAAAAGTGATATGTTATACATGTAGGTAATTACAACGATTATTCGCACTTTATCGGGAATTAACTGCAATGGAATCTTACCTTACAGCCGTGAAACGATATTTGTAGATACAAACGCGATTATACCTGTATATATGTATGCTATATTATGCATGTACTTTGCATTTATAACTTCAATTCCCTCCAAAAATGACAACTTAATCTGTGATACAGTAGTATGCCTTTAAATAGCGCGTATTCCTCACCACACAGTCATGGGCATGCTCGAAACGCGTATTTATATTTTACCTCGGATCGCTGCGTAAGCAATGTATTTCTCAACTCCATGGGGAGTACACAAACCAATCTGCCGTGTTGCAGGCGCTACAATAGTATATGACTATGCAAGTCGCTGTATAAATAAATATAAAAATAGGTAATAATGGACATAATATTATATTAACAATACTGATATGAATCGCTTGATACAAAAATAGTAATAACAGATCCATTGAGAAAGTATAGTGTATTGAGAAAGTATAGTGTAATGTTTTGTAGTACATCACTGTTAAAGTTGGATACTAATGTACAAAGCGAAACACACATCCCCGTAATGATAGATACCTGATAATGCTAGGCATGTGACTATGCAGCCCAACTATTAGCGTTCACATACCATATATATAAGGAAAGTGGAGAACACTGCTCCCTCGTTAACCCATCCTATCCACCACAACGGGAGACAACTCCCACGCAAATGATTGAATAGACAAACCGACGTTGCAAGGGTGAGGCTTTCTATCTTTGGTGGTCTTGTCAACCCAACATTTGTTGACATCTTGGTCTAAATTCAGATGACAAAGTTGCAGGGTCCAAAGTAACCACACGACTTACATCCCCCATCCTCGCGTTTGTTTGTTTAATGAAAGGCATATTAATGTAGATTGTTTAACTGCACAGTTAGATACATGTCGTAAGAGAAGAAAGATAGTATTCTTTTCTGTGCGTATTTGGGTATTCAATGGAGGTAAGAACAGTTAATGCTATAATACAATAATTATCCTTAACAAGGAATTTGAATGAGAAAATGGAGATGCGTAAAGTATTGTATATTCCCCATATGTCTGTCTGTCTCCCACCCCACCCCACCCCCTCTCTTCTCTCTATCTCTCTCTGTCTCTCTCTATCTCTCTCTCCTTTCGCTCTCTATCTCTCATCTCGCTCTCTCTCTATCTGTCTATCTCTCTCTCTCTCCTATCGCTCTATCTCGCTCTCGCTCTCTCTCGCTCTCTCTCTCGCTCTCTCGCTCTCTCTCTCCTCTCTCTCTATCATCTCTCTCTCGCTATCTCTCTCTCGCTCTCTCGCTCTCTCCTCTCGCTATCTCTCTCTCTCGCTCTCTCTCTCTCGCTCTCTCTCTCTCACTCTCTCTCTCTCGCTCTCTCTCGCTCGCTCTCATCTCTCTCTCTCTCTGTCTCTGTCTCTCTCTCTCTATCTCTCTCTCTCTCTCTCTATCTATCTCTCTCTCTCTATCTCTCTCTCTCATCAGCATCATAATTATGCCATTGTAGTATTAATTGTGACGTGAAGTATGTCTCTTGTTTAATTGTCACAGTTTGTATTCCCGACTTCTATACATTGTTTGGTACTGGACACTACTGCAACCGTTAAGCCAATCCCGTGTTAATTCATTATTGCTGTTGTAATTGAGGTTAACAGCCGATTTGAAGAACGTGCTCATATCACGGCGTGTATGTAATGTACATGTACATGTATGCATGTGTGTATGTGCATATTTAACAATTCTTTATAGTGCTAGTTTACTGGAATATCATGCCGCAGTTTGAACATGGATTCCACATTTAGACACATTTTACTGACTCCGAGTCGACAAGTCCTTGCTTTACTCCTTTAATGCTTCGCACCAAGCAGGGGGAACAACAAGTACCATCTATTGACGTATTTTGGTATGACGCGACCGGGGATCGACCCACGAGGTTCCGCTCCGTGTCGACGCTCTAACCACTACGCCACGGGGGCGGTTCGTTAAGTAGAAGTTATTGTTGTTCTTGTTACTAGTATTTGGGGTTGAAAGCCGCTTGCAAGAGCATGCTCATATCACGGCTTGTGTGTAATATATGCATGTGTATAACACTATGACTGCTTGCACCACCTTCCACTCTCCGGGCCGACGCTCTAACCACTACGCCACGAAGGAGGTTGTTAAGTGATAAACGAATTAATAACGATAGCAAATTCAATAATAAAACTCTCACACCTTATTACAAATACTGTAACACAATCTCGTCGCAGTCCTCCTCGACTGTGATCCCAGCTTATTTTCAAGTCAACCCCCCTCAAAAACATATTTTTAAAAAATCATTGAAAATAATACATCCTTGTTGTTAACATAAAGCAGCTCTATGCTATACAGTGTACACTGAATACGTGACCACTCTTTCTGAAAGCAAGTCGGAGAAGCACAAGACGACCTGGCACGTCCGATTCGTGTTCCGCGTGCTCGTAATTGGGCGATCGTTGAATAGACCATTAGAATGTTCGCCTTTTTTGTAGACAATCTAAATCAGTATGTGTAAGAATTATATATTAACTAGATCTATATGTTCACACGATTGTGTATCAATGCAAGGGGCATATATAGACATAGTGACACAGGTTGTAGTTGTCCTAGGAATAGTAGTAGCAACCAAAAACCTATTCGTAATAGTGGTAGGTATGGTATACATGTAGTAGTAGTATAATAGTAGTGGTTATAGTAGTAGTATAATAGTAGTGGTTATAGTAGTAGTATAATAGTAGTGGTTATAGTAGTAGTTGTGGTGGCTGCAGTAGGTGTAGTAATATTTGTCGTAGTAATATTTGTCGTAGTTGCAATTATCTTTACCAGAGTAGGTGTGTGTATGTCTTGTAGCAGTAGTAGTTGTAGTAGTTGTAGCAGCAGAAGTCGATGAAGCGGTAGCTACAGTAGTATGGTATAGTAGATGCATTTAGTTTTACAATAGCAGTAGAAGCAGTAGTAGTAGTAGTAGTAGTAGTTGTTGTTGTTGTTGGTGGTGGTGTTGTTGTAGTAGTAGTAGTAGTAGTAATAATAATAATAATAATAGTAGTAGTTGTAGTAGTAGTAGTAGTAGTAGTAGTAGTAGTAGTAGTAGTAGTAGTAGTAGCAGTTGATGAAGCGGTAGCTGTAGTATGTTATAGTAGATGCATTTAGTTTTACAAATAGTAGTAGAAGTCGTAGAACAGTAGGCCTAATACCATTAGCATTAACATACATATATTTTATAATTCATTATAAATTGTAATGAAAAGGTATATCAAAATGCCGTTGCGTCCTCCAATCATTGAATATCAACTGTCAACTGCAAACACGCACAATATAGATATGTACTTGCATGCCTACACGTGTATAATGTATGAATCAAGCTAATGCTATTCCGTGGAGACGCATACCTACTGTACGTGTTGACGTTGCCAATCATGTATTTCTGGTTGTCGATTAATGTTCTATGGAGACCACGAGTTGTTCAATCATTGGCCACACTTGGCAAACATCGGTCAGGTGTGAAACCTTCGTGACGTCACAGAAACCTACCCCGCGAATTTAAGCAGATTCCGGTCCTATTATGACGAATTCTGGGTAAATAGACGGGTCATGTCTTCACCCGCAAGACGAATGACTGCCGGGGGAGTTCAGTTTTTCAAAAATTGATTTTTCTTTTTATTGACAGTTGAAACTTGCGTGGGTGGCAAAGTGTGCCTAAATGGAAACAGTAAATGTAGAAACATTACACAAACTATTATATTTAATTGTACACGCTTCTCTTAAGTACAATGAAGGTATGGAACAAGCATCGTTCACTTTACCAAAACTAAATCAGTAACGGTCAATGAAATAAAGTCAGCTTTAATTAATATTTATATAAAAACAATAATAAATATATTACAAACCGGCCAAGCAACACGTATTCAACAATTATAACTACTAGTATTCAAGATTGTACAATATATAGTGGTGGTAGTAGTATATATATATATATATATATGTATAGATAGATATACATGTATAGATAACTGTGTGTGTGTGTGTGTGTGTGTGTGTGTGTGTGTGTGTGTGTGTGTGTGTGTGTGTGTGTGTGTGTGTGTG
>JAULBO010045118.1:0-11657 GCA_032355325.1 Clypeosectus delectus | reverse complement strand
ATATTATGTAATTGTTGTATGTTTCTCTATATCATGAACTATGATTAATGAGAATACAACTTCTGTCTGTCTGTCTGCATACACTACATACAAGCCGTGATATATGAGCACGTCCTCACGGGAATCGGCTTTACATCCCATGCAATTACTAGTAACAACAACAGCTAAAATTCGCGTACGACTTAATTCTAGAATTATGTTATCATTATGAGCCGTACTCTACGAGAAAATGTACCTTCAGTCCTTTGTAACTTAACTAGCATAGGTCCAGACTAGCACGCACGCAAACATGCAGGCCTAGGCTGTTTGACTTCAGTTGCGTGCAGGCTGGTGTGTATACCTATACTGTATCCGGGTCACAGAGAAATGAAGGTACATTTTCTGTAAAACGGCTCAATTATATAATTCCTCTATAATTATTCTTGTTATTTCAAAAGACTAGTTTATCCTCCGCCGAAAAGGATAGGGTCCGCCATTCCGTCAGTTATCCGTGTGACACATTCTTCTGTACATACATGTACATGTACTAGTATATATAGTCCTACTATACAGTACATTTCTCTCTCACCGCAAAAGAGGCAATACCGCACACCATGCGGTAACAGAAGATGGTGCTAGACACCCAAAAGCTCACATGCTTTATGCCCACCCATGCGCCCCAATGAGGG
This sequence comes from Clypeosectus delectus, assembly GCA_032355325.1. NCBI lineage: Eukaryota > Metazoa > Mollusca > Gastropoda > Lepetellida > Lepetodrilidae > Clypeosectus > Clypeosectus delectus. The sequence continues at coordinate 10,989 of JAULBO010045118.1, read as the reverse complement.
GTCAGTCTGCCGATATCAGCTACGCTGGAAGGCGACTGTAAAAACAACTAACTAACTAACTAACTAACAGTACATTTCTCAAGGTATTTTGACAAACCTTGGTCTGAAGAATTGTATTGTGACGTGCATGCTGCGGTTTGATCAAACGTGACAGGCTTAATTCATGGCATATGATTATTCCTACATTTATCATACAAAAAAGGTTTCTTAATGTCCCTTCGTCGAATAGGTTTGTCCAAAACTATTGAGTTAGTGCCATGTAAAAAACTCCGGCATGTTTGTGCTTGTACGCGGTATGAAGAGAGTTAAAATAAGCGTAATAATCCAAGAATGTTGTGCCCAGAATGTACTAATGGCAGAGGCACGGCGCCATTAACAGCATTAATAAGTAGTACTACTGAAGAATAAAGAGAGCTTTATGCGGGATCAAAGTACACACATGTTTGCCCGCATACACACGGAACGGTGTCCTCCCGAATTCCCGTCCTGGGGTGTTAAGGCATTCCCATTTTCCCGACATGCCGGTATTCTTTGTTCTCGGGCCGTGGTATGTTGTAATAGTAATTTCATAGGTGCGTTTATTGCCCTAGTTGCTACTACATTAGTTTGGAGAAGTTTTTCTTTCAATTTCTTCTCCAACTTCGGAGGCGTTTTGGGCCACCTTCTTTGTGATTTTACTTGAGAAGAGAGACGGAAATGTGAGGTAAATATCCACTACCCAGTGGATAGGTGGTGCCTTGCATCTGCAGCAGTGGGACCACTACGGAAACGACTGATCTCGTACCATATATTTTATATACATAGTATGTTAACTGGTTTATATGTCCATGTCCGTAATAAAATAAAATGTTGTCCCTTCAAATCCGAAGTATTGTAGTGAATGGGAGTAAACCCATGGAACGCATCGTGTTCATTATGCGTTTAAAATCACCGCATAACGCTCGTGGTCGATACGAGTGAACAGTTGTACTATATACAGTACAACAAGTCGACCAGGGCATTGTGGTAGGAATAGCCTGCAATAAATGTCTACATTGTACATTTGTATGTCATCACAGTAGGTCGGTAGTAGGTCGGTATAGTGTGTATACAGTAATATTGATTACTATTTTTTTTTTTTATAGTAGTTCATCAGGGCCCGGTGGTACAGAAGGTGATTGATCAGCTTAATCATATGCAGTTAGGCTAAACACAAAGTTAAACTTTCAAAGGCTTTTAAAGTTTAAAAAATAGACAAACAACAATGAATGCTAATGAATAGGATATTTATTGAAATGAACCAGTCATTAAATATGCAAATAATTAAGAGACAATTAGTTTAATTTAAGTAATGCTTTTTTTTCTTCTTTTTTTTTTATCGCTAACCATGTGATTAGCTTAATCACTGAACAACCTGGCCCAGGGGCCCTATTCTCAAAACTTCTTTACTTAAGAATTTCTTAGTCAGAAAAGGTCTCTATAAAATTGTCATAAGCAGAAACCCAGTTAGGCACATTCTTAGTACTTACGAACTTCTTAGGGCTTAAGAAGTTTCGAGAATACGGCCCCAGGTACATACCGGTAAGCCATAGAACTGTCGAAGAGCAAGCTAGAGCTCTACTGACAAAACATCTGTTACATATTGCTCTTCAACAAAGTATCATACTAGTATTCATTATTGACTTGTTAGGAGTATTAATTGAGACGTACATGTCGGAGCTAGTCAGGTAGGTTTGTCGTCTTCATTGAAAGAGAAAGGAAAAAGGTTTGAGTTTATACATGTATTATTTAAGACGAAATAGATACAAGTTATCCGCTCCAATTCTCCTCTGTGTGTTCATAGCTTATATAGGTAGGGTATACTAGCTGCTGTTTTATGTTTTGGGTATTATGTATGGCTGCGGTTTAATGTTTCGGTTAAATATATTGCTGCTGTTTTATGCTAAGGGTATATATGCACGACTGATATTTTATGTTTATGGTATTATGTATGACAGCTGTTTTATGTTTAGATTAACTATATGGCTGTTGTTATATATATCTATGCTATATGGCGGATAGATATGCTATGGATATATTTAAGCCTGCTATTTTACGTTTTGGGTATTTGTGTATGGTTGCTGTTTTATATATAGATTAAATATATGGTTTTATATGGTTGTATGCACATTTGTGATTTGTATTTATGTCTAACGTCTGACACAAACCCACATAAAGAACTGACACATGTATACAATCATATGTCACGATGGTGCACATTCTGCGTTCTAATTACTGATCAGGAAAGGTTTCCCGAATGGCTTGTAATGTACCGGTAGTCCTGATGTGAACCTTGCCCCGAGGTTCGCAAATTATATATATTTTTTACATATTCAACTCAGAATTGCTTAATTAATATTTCGGCGTGATAATTTTTAAATTTCAGTAACAACATTAGCATAACAATTCTAAAGTATTTATTTCTACATCACTTGGTACCACGTTTCATGCGATTTGACAATATTAATTACATTATGTATGCTAAACGGAAATTCCTAGGTTCCAAACTAATTCCGCAAACTCGCATTTCTTGGACGATTGTGGGAACACCTATATATATATATACACACACACACACTTGTCTACGTATTGTATTCGCTGGCTGCATTGTTAAATAATCTACATTACGATGTAAAGCAAGACTTAGTGTCGCTAATATGAATAATGGCGGAGATATGGCTAAATATGTGGTCTGAACTGTTGCGACATATTTTCGCATGGTTACCATAGAAACATCTTAATTAAGGTATGATAAACACGATTCCGGTCACCACAACCATGATTTCGTAAAGCTGAGTAAATTCTAGTCTAGAAAAAAATAGGTTGTCGTTTGTTATACGTCAGGTTGGGGTAACTTCTTATCTAAGCGTCTTTTCAAGAAACGCCGCAGCACTATAAGCCCTCCATGTGCAATTTAACTTGGAACATACTCAAAAAATGTTTCGTAACTTGAAATTCGGGGCCAGTTGGGTACGCCATGGCTCTACCCAGGCTGTTGCAGGATATGACGTAAACATCGATTAACTACACGCACAGTGTGCACATGTACGATTCTTTCGCATGGAACGCATGCCAGAGTCTCATTACAGTGTGCCAGTGTTTCTGAAGTTGTTTCCATCTTCTAGTACTAGTAACTCACAGACTTTATTATTTCCATTACAGAATGTTCCGACGCTGAACGGAAATGACGTCACGAGACATTGACGGCGGCTGGGCATGGATGGTTCTGTTCGCAGCCTACGTGAACCTTCTCATTGGCCCAGGCCTCGCCTACGTCGGGGGTATCTTCCAGGCGGAGTTCTTGGAGCATTTCCAGGAGAGTGTTGCTGTAACGTCATGGGTGACGTCGTTATTTGCTTCCCTCCTTCAGTTGGCAGGTATGGGCATCCATATAATTATACCTTTTCACCTTTTCACGATCCGTCACTTACACTTAAACAACAGCCACGATCGCAAGTCGGAATTTATCTGATATGTTTTTCATCCACTCCCGCTTCCGGTGATTAAAAGTTCTTATCTCCATTAAAGTCGTTGGTCTTGGTCGTGCATTCAATCTGATAGCAGCGCCTAATATTCATTATGGAGTGGAGGGGGAAACCAATTTCACATCGATCCATTGACCGGGGTAATAATAATATGTACCCGCTTAGAGCATCATCCATGCCCTGTGTGATGACGGATAGGGGGGGTCATTAAAAATGTGTTTTACTTGTCCGAGTATTTCACCCGTCCGTACACATGTCTCTTGTCTTGTAGGTCCACTGGCCAGCGTTCTGTCGTCGCAGTTCAACTGCCGCGTGTCGGTGATGGTGGGAGCCACGCTGCTAGCCGGAGGACTCGTCATCAGCGGGCTCGCCGACTCCATCTACACCCTCCTGCTGTTCATGGGCGTGGTCTCGGGTATGTACGGTAAACACTTCATATTGGTTCTAATAATTTGAAATGAATACGTTACAACGAATACTTACTATATAGCACGTTATGTGAGAGCGATATTTACTTGGGCATGCTATACAGTTTTTCAATCTTTTTTCTAATGCATTGTGGAATAAATGCTTTAAAATAATTAGATAATGATTATCACGTTTCGGTTCATCTTTGTTGTAATTTTGGTGTTAGCTGATGCTTTAATTAGAATATATATTAACAATATATCTTAATGGAATTAATTAAGCCATTATTAATTGCAAACTATTTCAATGTATACAGAACACTGACAATTTCGGTGTGGTATAATATTTGTCCCGCTATCAAATATGTTCCTCTGTCCAATCAGAGTGCAGCAACTAAATACTGATATAAACATACCCAATGGAACATAGAGTTCTATACTTTCAGTTAACTCGCTGAGAGTTCACACTAACTAATACTATTACCTAGTGAGTTCCATCCAATCACGCAAATACTCTGTCAAGAAAATATACATTGCTGAGCTCTGATTGGACCGAGGGACATATCTGATAGCGGGATAAATATGATACCACACCGGAAATGATGTTTAGCAATGATATGAACCTGCTCTCCTCTCTCTCTACCAGGTGTAGGTCTAGGACTAACGTACTCTCCTTCTGTGATTGTCGTCAATCTCTACTTTGTGAAGAAGAGGACTCTGGTGACTGGGTTCGTGCTGTCAGCGACTGGTGCTGGCGTTCTCATCCTCCCGCTCTTGTCCCGATACCTGTTAGACACCTTCTCGTGGAGGGAAACGCTGTCGATTCTCGCGGCAATCTCGCTGCAAATGGTGGTGTGTGGAGCTCTGATGTTCCCTATTCACGAACAGAATAACACCAGCGTCTGTGGCAGACGTTGTGGAAAGGATCGTGTACAAGTCACTGAAAAGTATTCCACACAGATACAGGATGCGTCAAAAGCTGATATCCATGTAAATCCACCTGCTGGACAGAGAGAGCATTTGCTTCAAATTATACAAGAAGGTTCTCAAAATGAAGGTTCTTTGGAATCACAGAATATGTTGATATCTAGTGATTTCCCTAGACTTGAACCCATAACGAAGAATGGCGCCGTCGATTCTGAGTCTTCAATACATAAAACGTTAAATAACTATAGACAACCTTTATATTGTAATATATCCTTTTTAGTTCTTTGCTGTAGTTTGTTTTTGTCCAATGCATCATTTGGAATATTTGCTATTCACTTCCCGAGCTTTGCTATACATGTTGGGGTCACCCCTTCAGAAGTGGCCTTCGCTCTGTCAATGAATGGTCCCGCCTTGACGGTTTCTCGCATTTTGATTGGTGCAATGGGTAACGATGAAAAGATCGACTCACTTTCCACGTATGTAGGACTGACGTTTATATCCTCCATGTTGATGTGCATCGTCCCAATATTCTCCACAACTGCAACACGGCAGTGTATCACCATGGTGTTGTTGGGGATTTATTTCGGCGGAAGCTACTCATTGTTGACAGTTATGACAATCGACTGTGTTGGCGTGGACAGGTTGGTAACTGCCTTCGGCTGGGAGATGGTTTTTGCCGGAAGTGGCTATCTGGTGGCGCCACCTATTGCAGGTTAGTTCTAGTTTATCCAATCATAATATTGCGTTAGCATCTATCAACAATAATGTATAGGTCGCCGGCCTGTTAAATTTGTTATTACTTGGAGGTGCACCTTTTACTTTTAGGTGACTATCTTTGGGTGAGTTTTAAAAACGATATTAGAAATACCCAATACATCATTGTTTACATGCCAATAGATGTTACATTAGCTAATGTTTATCATGCTGTAATTTCTTTATTACAGGATTTATAATCGATGCCACTGGACTTTATAGCAGGAGTTTCTTGTTATCAGGTATTAACATAATTATATTAGTATACACGAGTTGAAGCGAACCATCTCACTCCAATAATTTGGCCAATTTGTTTTCAAAACTCTATAATATTATAAAGATGTGCCCAAGTACGCTTCCCACCACTCACCCTGAACCACCTTAATCATACATATATACACACATACGTGTATATACAATTATCCACCAGTGATGGTGAAGCATAACTCATGATATAAGTAGTTCATATTTCACAGTAGTGCATACAACCTGGAAGGATTTCATTGGTCCTTTAAATTACTATCACCTCATTGACCCACCCCCTTCTCCCTCACCCGCCACCCCCATCCCCACACCCTTCCTTTACAACCCCACCCCCGTCTCCACATTTTTGTTGCGAAAAAGAAAATGTAACAAACATAATACCTGTTGTACTCTTTAATACACATCTGTTTCAGGAGCTCTACTTTTAATATCGTCTCTCACTTTACTTCTGATACCCATCTACAAGACTGAATCCACACAGAGTACAAGCCGTCGTCATAGCAACCAATCCATTGTCGTGGATACCGTTTGCACGGAAACATTGTAACCAGGGGAAACGGATGTATTAAATATCCCTGACCAATTACCGTGGCTATTTCGTATAATGAAAATGCTGTAATTTGGGAGTTTGATCATTTCTTCCCATGTACTTCAACTCTATTAGTATTATTAACGTGCCGCAAGTAAGTACATGCCTGTTTAAGCTCAATCAAATGTGTTGGTATTTGTACAGCGATTGAATTTTAGTATAAAATGGAAATATCCTGAAGGTTGTCCCAGTGCCACCCGTACAATACGGAAGCTGACACACATGCGACCCTAGGTGGGTCCGGTCTGCCGAAATCGGATATGTCGGAAGGCGACCGGATAAACACATAACCCAACAACAACAAGGTTGTCCACACATACATGTATATACACACACATTAAGTGACATCATGTTGTTCAGTTTTGTCATGTTTTCCCCCGCAGGACTAAGTCAGTTATATATACACACGTACATGTACAAAATAAATAATGAATTAACACACATATAACTCAAGAAAGTCAACAGTTCTGGCATGCAACTTTCTCGCAGCAATAGACGTACGAGTTTGAATCTTACTCGCAATTCACCTCGGGAGTTTCAGCCATGGCAGTTATCATCGTCGCCTGGACGAATAAGTTGTGGCACAACCAATCCCACGAGAACCGACGAGACTATTACCGCGCCTGTAACAGCACAACAACAACCAACAATAGGGGAAGCAACCACTGCAAAAACACTGCACGTCTATATGAACATGCACAGCCAAATTTCATGATAACATAGATGTTAATACTATATCCGACTTCGTTTATTTTACTTGGATTATTTACTATTGCAGGTCGACAGTTAATCCTATTCCTGCTGGATTAATCACAACATCTGTTATTTTGGGCATATTCGGTTGCCTACAGCAGGGAGAAAGTTAAACACCATCAATTGTAATTATTTATATGCATGTAACATATCCGAGAAAGGGACACCACTCACCTGCTAAATACATACCGGAGTCGTACGTAAGAGTCACGTCAACAATCCAGCCTACAATATTGAATTAGGCATATATACTGATGTGAGAATCATGCATATTACTAGTATATGTTAACGCCGTCGATGTTCATGAGTCTAGGAGATGGGATATAATATTGGATGTGCATGATGTCAGGCCCCGAGATTACGAACAATTTTGAGTACTATTTTATGCTCAGAATCCAATAGTATTATGGAGATTTGTGAACAAAACCTTGAGTTGAGCATGGAATCGTGAAAAACAAAAGTTGAGTAACCTAGGGGCCTGGGGCCGTATTCTCGAAACTTCTTAAGTTTTAAGAAGTTCGTAAGTACTAAGAATTTGCCTAACTGGTTTTCTGCTCATGACAATTTTATATAGACCTTTTCTGACTAAGAAATTCTTAAGTTAAGAAGTTTCGAGAAGAGGGCCCCTGGTTGATTGGTTGAATTGGCGTTTAGAACCGCTTTCAAGAACTTGCTCATACAGTGTATCGTGGCTTAGCATAAGAGTACTCTGATTAAAAAGAAGATAAGAACAAATGTTTGCACTGATATTTGGAAAAGGAGATAGCGTTTCGGATCTTAGTTTTAATGAGATTCAGATTGATGCTGAAGCATTGCACTATTTGGTCGATTTATAGGCTTTATTCAATCACAGTGGGTGGAACTTGTAATCACATGTCTTGAACACAATTTGAGCCGCAAATGGACACTTGACGTCAAGGTAATAGCTTTCTAGCATACTAATATTGTATATATAATTGCACATCTGTTATTATATAGTTGTATGTGTTAGTTCTGCTTCGAATTATTTCCCTTTAAATCGCGAGGATCCGAATTGTGTACTCTGCAGGCCCTACGCTAGTCTAGCAACATCTTAACTATTTCCCTCAATAACTCCGCTGTTCCCGTGTATAATGTGTACATACCTGCTACAGGCGGTGCAACCAGCCAACCCAATCCAGAACAGATCATCGTAACTCCAAACGCCGAGGCGAGCCTACTCAACCCGACGCAGTGTAACGTTAATACGGGGGGCAAGGCATATGATCCGCCTAGATACGTCCCAATAAGAACAACGGCGATCAGTTGACCCGTGTACGTCCCGGCAAACGTGGGCATGAAGCAGAGCACTGTGCTCGTAACCAGAAGGACTCCGTAATACAAGACCCACACATCCTTGCTGTAGACGTGAGCGAATGCGCCCAGTAGGACCCGAGATACCATATTGGCGGGACCGTTGACCGACATCACCAAGGCCACCTGCATCGTTGTAGATCCGTACGATTCGCAGAAAGCTGGCAGGTGGATGTTGAAGATGCCGCAACCAGCATTTACAAGAAACGTATGAAGGAGGAATATAATGAAGGCGCGGTTTCTGAAAATATCCAACTGGCTGCCATTTCTTTCGTAGGCGCGAATGTTGACCTCATCGGATTTCAAATTATTGGTCAGCTTCTCACATTCATCCTCTATTGTTTTGGTTTTGGAATCGCGGTGATTAATCGCTAACATCTCATCCACATTGACTGATGTATCTTTGCCAGGCGAATTACAACTTGTGGATGTATAACCGAGTTGGGAATTTGCAGTTTCTGTTAGCAATTGACTTGAAGCAATTTCATAAATTCCATCACTGGCCGGTATGACTTGCTGGCTATTTCCCGGGCATCCGCCTGACGACCTTCTCTCCTTCTGTTTCTTGCCTTCGTGAATTGGAAACATGAGAGCGCCAAACAGAGTCACGTGGATGCATATTCCTGCCAAAATGAGAAGGCACTCCTGCCAGGCGAAGTTATCCAGCAGATACCGGAACAACAGTGGCGCCACCAAGAGGCCTGTACCGGACGCAGACAGCGCGACGCTCGTCACCAGCGTCCTCTTCTTCTCAAAGTAGAAATTGACCACAACTACGGATGGAGTATAGCACAGGCCAAGACCTAGTCCTAAAACAAAATGTAAATGTCGTTACAGTGCCCAGTGTACTCTGTATTGCAATGTTGGCTTTTTGTAAAAATACGAAATCTTTCAGAACGAAGTGTTTCAAAGGCATGCAAGAGCAGTGCGTATAATATACCGGGCGCACACTCACACACACACGCAGCCACGCTGAGACACACACACACACAAACATATTCATTCACTCACTCTCTCTCTCTCTCTCTCTCTCTCTCACACACACACACACACATACACACACACACACACGTGCACCCTATCTTTCCCCTTACACACACACACACACACATACATACACGATTGTAATATACCTGCAACTACCCCAAATGTTACAAAGAGTGCCGACAGGGAAGTTGTGAAACTACTGGCAGCAAGTCCAGCACCCAGCAGAAGCCCCCCGAGGACCACCGAGGAACGACAGTTCAGTTTGTAGATGATGACGCTCGTGAGAGGACCTTCAAAGGTGGTCCATGTTGTATTAATGATGGCAAAGCGCAAAAACAACGTTGCACATAAACCTGAAAAACTGGGGATCGCATAGACAGATTTAAGGTCCACTCACACGGGTCGATCGGTCGTATAGATCCGTCGATTGAAACCAGATCGCACCGTGTGAGCGTACATGTATGCGACGCGAAACATAATTAGAATCCACGCATCGGAAGGCTTTCTGACATCGGAAGACCGTGGTCGAATGACTAGAACAAGCTCTACTCTTCAGACGGATTAGTTGCGATCGTCGTCGACCCGTGTGCACGTTCGATCCTATTTTCGACTCATTATACAACCGATCGATAGAAGCTCGACGTGCGACCAATCGACCCGTGCGAGTCCACCTTTAGAATCGTATCCAATATTTTAATTCCAGTCTAATATCCAGGTACGCTGAGATAAGACAATACTAGTTTAATACCCACGAAGCAAACTAGCGATATCCACTTACTAGTATTGCTCTTATAACTTGTCAAATCTGTTGTTGTTGGGTTAAGTGTTTATCCGGTCGCCTTCCGACATAACCGATTTCGGCAGACCAGACCCAACTATATAGGGTTCGCATGTGTGTCAGCTTCCGTATTGTACGGGTGGCACTGTGTCAAATCTACAAGCCAGGCTTTATTTTAAATGTGCCTAGAAGCCGAATGTTACGTTCCATCTCGTCAACGAATGCCGCTGCGATCTGTTGGCTATATATAATGGCAAGATTGAAAACGTTTCCTATAGGAACTTAGAAATAACAGCAGCCGGCTGACCCAAACCTGAGAGCAGCATGAGCGACGTATACAGGGAGGTAACCCATGCTGTGAGGCCCACGCTCTCCTGAAACTCCTCCAAGAAGACAACCTGGAACATCCCGCCGATGTAGCAGACCCCGGAGAGAATGAATAGGTTCATGTAGGAGGCAACCAGTACCACCCAAGCCCATCCTGAATCCACATCCTTCCGGGTCATGGTGTCAACGGGCCAACCTCGGATCAGGGTACCTTTTCGAATAAATATTGTAGACGATATCAATAGTGTCATTCATCTCTCTCTCTCTCTCATACACACACACTCACAATATCACGGTCTCTCTCTCTCTCTCTCTCTCTCTCTCTCTCTCTCTCTCTCTCTCTCTCTCTCTCTCTCTCTCTCTCTCTCT
>JAULBO010044896.1:0-11659 GCA_032355325.1 Clypeosectus delectus | reverse complement strand
ACTTACGACTTATTATACAACCGATCGATAGAAGCTCGTCGTGCGACCGATCGACCCGTGTGAGTCCACCTTAACTGGCATCTGTAATTATACACGTGTGGATGACTTGCTAGAGATACTCAGTTAGTTGTGTTATGGTGCCATAAATGCGTGGTATACTAGTATCCGTACAGTAACTGTTGATGGCATATTAACCTATTTCTGGAGTAATTGTTACTATATGGGTTACTTGTCTATGGTATTCTTCCCTGTATGAACCACGGCTTATCCATTATTGAATACTAGGACAGAATGTGTTGGGTAATGTGATGTTGACCTACGTGGCGTATTAGTATTAATCACATGTGATAAATATAATTGTACTTTAAAAAAAACACCCTTTCGCACATTTAATGTACACCACAAACAAATAATGAGAAATAGGCGTGTTTACTGTCAATCTGCGTTTAGATTTCGCGCTTTGTGAAGAATGTAAGTTAACACAGTATCGGCGCGCTAGCCATGCTTACAAATACACCATTTAACAGCTCGGGAAAGAGCTGTTATATAGATACCCTATATATAAAAGTTAATTTGAAATTTAAATGAGAGTGATCATTTATGAAGCTGTTTCGTATAGTGAAAGACAGAATATAGTGTTTATTGAAGGCAAGTATGAAAGTCTTACAATTATCCATGCGCTACTGATTGTGACACCAAGTAAACGACTGTTACACTAAGTATATTATTCATACACTTAGTATATTATCATATACTTCGTCATGCTATTTCAATGCATAGTGTTAACGGAAAATATACCATTGTAACGAATCGTATACTAGTGTAACATACACTATACTATTGTGACACTAAATAAACTCTTGTGACACGCGGCATACTAATCGAGAAATAACAGTTTCCAGTCACATAAAACTATTATTACCTCGATGTCTATTCTGTAAAAAAAAATACAAGAAGGAAATGCGCCAACAACTACTATCAACAACTCTCCTTTGGCTATTATGTAAACATATTAATTATGCAAAATAATGTACAAAGGCATCTATAACATTGTTGTGTTTCCGATAATTAGATATAAAGGGACTCCAATGAAATCAGTTCAAGTGGAAAGTGTACATTATAGAGTATTTATGACTGTGTACATACAATATGTTAACGTTCTTGAGCAGTCGGACATACACTATAACTAGATATAAACCTTGATAATACTTCATCGTTCAGCAGTTGACTTGCAGCAGAAAGACTTGTGTAATGTCTGACATGAGTCTTGTGTCTGGTCGTAAGCACACGATCTCTTCAATCCTAAAGGAAGCATGCACGTACATCTGTATACAAGAAGAGATGTCCGGAATGGACATACACCGAGAGCTGTCTCTTCAGGTTATCTACGGTTGGAAGACTATGTGTACCGAGAGAGAACTAGCATTAATCAACCGATAGTTCCACGGGCGTATACTATTTATGCACTAAGCCCAATATCCCACGTGTGCGTACAAAAATAGTTTTTCTTTCTAAATTTCGTGCACACTGGCAGCCCCAGGTCGGTTTGTACTTTCTCAAAATGATGTGTGTGGGATCGCACCCATTTCCGGAAATTGAGAACCGGATGCGAGTTTGGATTCCACGTGATTGGTGGAATAAGAAAGTTGGATTCACAGTTGTCTTTGTGTCAAATTTAAGGCACTAAACGAGGATGGTTCCCCTTTGATTGAGAAATATCGGTCATTTGACCTTCCACAAATTCGTGATGGTCATTGTTTTTGTTAGTCATGGCACTTCCGGTACTTTTACACGTATCTCTTTCTCTCTCACAGCATGACGTAACACTCTTGCAGCAAAATCATACCGACACTTCCTGTCATGCGTAGACCTCTTTTCCGCCAACGGCGTTATGTCCATAACCTGTTAATGGCATAAACTGCAGTCCGTTATCTGTAATCTCCTTATCTCGTTTCTTCAAAGGTTTCTTTGATCCAAAGCATCTCACGGCAAATCGGAACTCTTCTGCCATTTCAGAGCAAAGGGTTTGCTGCAACAAAGAATAGCATTGTTAAGGCCATTATAGACTAGGCGATTTTTATCGCCGCTAAAATCGCTCGTATTCCACATGTTGCGACGACGAATTTGTGATCGCCTCGAATAGGAACATGTTCTATTCCGTACGACAAGTTGCTTGAAAATAGTGGATGGCTGCAGGTGCAAATACCTCCAGTCGTCCGAAACAATGCTAAAGTCGCCTATAATGTATAGCAAAGTGTTGCGGAGACAAACATTGCCGCAACTTCTGGAAACATTGTTGCGGTGATAACAATCGCCTTGTCTATCCTGGCCTTGCAAAATTCACAGAATGTTCTGCTTCATTTGTTTTGGAAGACGAACTAGAAATCAAATGCCTCCATGTGTTTTTCCGCATGGAGTTCAGCGCATTATAAACGCACTATTATTATTATTATTATTACTGTATGTTCCAGATGTGTTTAGTCTTACGAAATTTAAGTTGACTCACCTGATCTTTTCGTGCGTTCTTCCTAGCCTTGTAAATAAACTCGCACAGTGAGATGATGAAGCCAGCCCCGACTCCTCCCATGAGTACTACAAACACGCCTCCTACGTTGGCCACGCCCAGCTCGTTGGCCTTGCCCTTGCCGCCGTCTCCTTCCGCTATACATTTACCGCCTCCGTTTTTCTCCTTCCACCATCGAGCGTGAATGGTGTGGATAAACTGTTCTTCTTGAAGTTTCAAAATCGTCTCCGTGATAGAGTCTCTGTATTGTGAGTCTGAAATAAACATGACCTTGCTTCATGACTCATTCAGTATTCGTGCATGGGGAATAATAGTCTCGAACAGCTGTGTATGTGTATGCACAGTAAAAACTAAAGTATTTGTTGCTGATAATTTTATAAATTGGATAATTTCCAAAATTTCTTTCTTTACATTCTTCTAAGCTGCTGGGGATTTTCTGTCGGCAACTGTTTTGATATTCAGACTTTGCACACGACTGTATGCGACTTAATATGGTGAGTACTGCACATACACCTGCATTTACACCAACCCATCCACCTCTCCCTCCCCACCACACACACCGTTCCACACTCAAATACCACACACCGAACACACCACAGACACAGACCCAAATATCCCACAACATCTCACGCAAGATCGCATTACCTGGTGGCATGGCGATGCCGTAACCTTTGGCGTCAAGATGACCTCCGACCTGCATCAGGTCACAGTTTCTTTGGATGTTGTATTCCACAGAAGTGGACTCGCCCAGATAGGCGTAGGATCCGTCCAGCACTCGCTTCACTCCCTCTTCGCTGTTGTCCACAAACACGTTCTCTTCAGAATTGTTCATCACGTTCCACATCCGCTTGAAGGTTTCGATTTTGGAATTCTGAAACAGGACACACATAGTTCTACTGCTGAATGTAAAGAACATTTGGCATTTACAAAGACAATTGGGAACGGCAAGAGCATATTAAAGAGAACCAGCTACAAGGACACGTTGAATATACTAAATGATATGACCACATGTAGTACTTTACACAGGTTTTCGCACGGGGCCGGAAGATGGTTTATCGTTGAACTTTTGAACGAAATGAACTACATATGAAACATAAGCGTGCATAGGAAATTGATTTTCGATTCATTTTAAATTAACTAAATGGATTTAACCCATTTGTAATTTGACGCTATTTAACAGTTGGGCACAGTTTCGCTAATAGTGTGTAGGTTAACCTATCTCGTCACATTTTACCTGGAAGAAAGCCATGGTGGATCCTCCCTCAGAAGAGCCGTATTTAATCTTGGTCTGTTTGAGGAGATCCTCGGCGCTTTCTATTGGCGACACCATTCTCTCGACGGTCAGGAAAGCAGCCAAGTTGGCCGTGTATGACGATATCATGATAAGCGTGAAGAACCACCACATGCCGGCTACGAGACGAGTGGATATGGCTCGTGGGGCGATCTCGCATCCTGTATACGGATATAAGAGGATATAAATTTGCCTTCTCCAGATTTTCCTCAAGGGGTAATATTTACATCCCAGTACTACATACTCACAGAACTGTGCTTTATTAATCCTTGTTGTTCACTAATATTACAGAATACCAATAATTATTCAACTTGGTTTAGAAACGTTCACAGCCTGCACAATTAATACGACAGGGGACATTAATATTATTGAACCCTTTGAATATAGTAGACTGGTCACATCGTTCATGTACCTTGTTGCATGAGAGATCCGATGGTGAACCATAGACTGTTTAGGATGGTGAACTGGTTCTCCACGACATCAGCGTCGGGGTTGCACGGGTGCGGGTTGCACCACTCGTAAGGGCTGAACCTGGCTATGACGAAGAGCATGAAGCTGACGCAGAGGTATGCGGCTATCATGTACACCCACACCTCCACCGACAGCGGTGACAGGAACGAAAAGAGCTGCGGGGCCTTGGGCGTCGGCTTCTTGTACAGGATGGTGATGCCCAGGGTGAGGAACGGCTTGGTGAAGTCGATGGCCTGCTCCCGCTCGTGTGTGATGGACATGCCTCCAAGGCCGAGGTCGGCTTTCTGAAGGGAAGCAAATTCAAATGTACATAGGGACAGTTTAACCCTTCACCCCCTGCTGGAATGGTCGCAATTCCCCTTTTCATACTGCCTGTCCGGTTAACCACAACAGGGATAACGTTAATTAAGGACGCAGTCGGCTAAACGTTTTGGAGGGATGGAATGGCGGTATATGTTTGTTGTCGGAAGAAATTCTGGGCAACGGTTTCAATAACACGACACGGCGAGATCACGCGGATAGACCGTCCTTGCTCCACTTTCTATACATATAGTCCACCTACGCTGTATATGCCTACTGGTCTATTCTCAAATGAGGTACAGCTGGCGGGCATCTTTATTTCAGCTAGGTGTTATAGGATCGATGCGATATATCACATTAAGCGTACGATAATACGCGAGGGACCGGCTATTGTATTAGCATAGGGGAAATGTGTGATGCATCTTGATTAGTATGTATTGCACGGAAAACGCATATTCAACTTCAATGCATGTTAATTAAGTAGGTACTAATTTACATCTCCTAATCACACATAGATATACTAGTATGTCTTTCAAATAATCATTTACCCATTAGAACATATTTTCTAAACGATATTAGTATATCTTATAATATTATGTTGGATATTGAATATAATTGATGCATACCCTGTCCAGCAGTTCTCCTACAATACCCGTCCATTCTCCCTTTCTCAATTTCCCGTATGTTGTCCCAGCTCGTACGGTGTAGTTGAACTTCCTTCGCTTAGCGATCTCGTCTAGGAGGTCGATGCAGAATCCCTCGAACGTCACAGTCCCGTCCTCGTGTTTTACATCAATTACGTATGGCTCTTCCTGAAATGACGTTGTTACGTTTAGGCTACACCGATATTTGAAACAGTATGCGTCTATTAACTTAACCCTCTCCTTGCGGCCTGTAAACAAAGTTACCATATGCAACAAGGTTTGTGATTAAGTCAGCAGGTTAACATTATGTTGTTGGTGTTGTTAATTTGGGTTTAAAGCCGCTTTCAAGAACGTGCTCATATCACGGCTTGCGTGCAGTGTATGCATGTGAGGTTACCATTAAACAGGATCGCTAAATATACCACCTGTATGTTTGAAAATAGATCGTTTGTTGCTGCAGAGTCTACCATCTCAAATGTTAATTCTAACTGTTACTAGTAATTAGCAAATTCTAATATTATAAATTGGACATATGCATGGCGTTTTCGCGGGTGCAATATGTTGGCGTTCTTTAAAATGAGTATACCGTAAACTCATGCATAATTAATCTGAATTGCAAAGGATGCAATCTGTGAAGAATATACGGATACACATAATTATTCCGACGCATTATACAGACAGCATATCAACTGATCAAAGAGAAATGGCGAAGATGCAATGAATAAGACTGACACAATATGACTGCACGGTATCATTGTCCTTTCAGTATCAGTATCAGTATCATTGACCGATTGATGTTTCAATTACGAACTAAACAGACATAGCCAATTACATTTAACGGATGAATACAATTTAGATAATAAAACCCACTATAACTAACTTTGACGTTGTGAATCAGAAACTATGTATGCAACGCTGGTTGGATGGAAATGTGATATGTACTAGTATATACTTAACAGTTCTGTAATTGCGATTCCGATTACTAAAAGGTTATTGCTATTCTTTATTCCTGGCTGTACACAACACAAGATACATTTATCAACAACTCGTTTTCTACAGTATGTAGCATTTTTCAATGTTGATGGTTCGCGATCCTTTATTGAACATATTCCTATTTACCGTGATATATCGTGTATATACTATTTGCTTTACTACTATTATATAGACGTCTGAACAAATTCTGGCAAAAACAAATGTATAGTGGTACGAATAAAGGACAAGCGTCAGTTGCTGTAATCACGTTGACATTCATGTTGAGTGGTTGAATATTTCCACACGTGAATTCCTCGCCGCACAATTCATACGTACCACAACGGCTACCACGTCTAACGTCGTGTCCTTCAAGGAATTCTCAATATCCTTTCGTCTATCCGTTTCCGACTTGGTCATGTTGATGCCAATATGTCTATTCCAAATGCCAATCTGAGGAAACAGAATCATAGGAATGCAAGAAGTGCGTGTAGGGTGGTAACCATCCCAAATAGCAGGCACACACATGGCACAATGGTGGCGCATGCTAGGGTAGACCGTTCAGGTGCAAGTTAATCATGGTTGGGTTCGGAGAGTGGTACAATCATACACACTGTAGAATGGTACAATCATACACACTGTAGAATGGGTGACCAGACAAACTAACCTGATAGTACCCGTATCTACTATCTAAACATAAGTTGAAAGTCTTGTGTTGTGACCTTAGTGACTTAGTTCGATGGTGTTTTGTTCCCCCAGCAGAAAATGGTGGTGATGTTAATGTTAGCACGACGAGATGTATACACTTCAGGGTGTTGAGAGAGAAACTGATTGCACAGTTATCCATTGCACGGGAAACACATTTGTACGTGCTTCGAACATGCCTCGGGTGGTTTGGAATTGAGGTTATTTAAATGTACGATTATTATTAAATTATTATAATACTAGTATTATATGTATTGCATTTACAGAATGCCCCCCCCCCCCCCTCCCCCGTGCATATTAACATTGTACTTAGTCTCGAACACTGCCTATCAATGCTCTACGAATAGCACTGGCATTGTCATCGAGTGTCGAGCATGCCATGTACATGTACATGGATCTAATAAACTATGTAAAATTGTACTACTTCTATAATAACAATAATTATTCAAAATAAAATAAAATAATAATAATTAGAAGTATTATTATTTTAATTACTATTATTATTATTACATATAATTCACCATGCATTATCTAATTGACAACCACTACTTTATAGAGTGCATCTCCCTTTATTAGCCAAATTTGGCATCGCTGGTTGTCTGTAGCAGAAAGAAGGTTAACGCTGGCATGATTAGTACCTTCTTGAGACCGTTGATGTTAAGCTCGAGCATATCCAGGGTAAAATCTCTTCTTTCCCCCTGGTCGTATCGTATGGGACCTGATAACCCTTCGAAGTGCAACTGAAAGGAGAGGGGGAAAAACGGGTCATGCTAGTTGAAATAATTTTCAATTTATCTCAATTTTGTCGAGGAAGTGCATGTGTCAACTGATGCTTAGAGTGGGGTCAGCAATAATTGTGGACTGAACACAAATGAATACATCTGACGTTGTTTATGTGAACATGTACACGTAGATAATTTCAGCTGACAAAATGATCACTCATTTATTCTCTGAAAAATAGGGTAAGGATAAGATTGGGGGTAATTGATCCATGTGGATTTCGGAGACTCTGGAGATTGGATTTGCCTCCCGCTGTAAAAGCGTGCCCTCTTTCAAGAAGGATGTTAGACGCGTTGCTTCTTCAGGTTGTCTTATATGGCTAACTGTTAGCATTACGGCCCTGTATGCAGTTCATTGTTGTTGATCATTTCTCTAATTTGCAGGGTGAACATTATGCCGATACAAACTGTAGAAGGAATTGCATGTACCAATATTCTATTTGAATTATGTTGAATATACTGTAGGGTATGTTGATCATTATGTTCATCATCATGACATATGTTGAGAATGTTGGGTGCAGGGTATGTTGAGCATAATATAGTAGTATATAGGGTATGCAAAGCATTACATGTTATGTGTAGGATATGTTGAGCATTATGTGTGTAGGATACTAGTATGTAGAGCAAAAGTATGTAGGTTATGTTCAGTATTATGTTTGTAGGATAACATTTTGAGCATTATGCGTGTAGGATATGTTGAACATAATGCGTGTAGGATGTGTTCAGTATAATATGTGTAGCGTATGCCAATATACTAGTAGTTATTCTGAAATGGCAATACGTTCACATAAGGATAGCCTCATGGACACCTAGCACCAACTGTACATCTCATGTCTCAATAATAATATTGCCTTTCGCCTGAAAATAGTAGTTCAGTAAATCAACTGAATCATCTTCAATCAGAAAAAGCTGAACCACACTTTCAGCTACATAACCTGGCCCCGATTTCTCCATTCAAACTTGAGTTTGAGATTTTGCTCAGCTGAGATTTCTCCCACTGACACAGTCAGTCAATGGGAGAAATCTCAGCTAAGCAACCTCTCAAACTCAATTGTGTTTGGAGAAATCGCGCCCTGGTTGTTAAATATAATGTACTAAACGGAATTCTCGTATCTAATGTCAGTGCATGTCCAGATTGAATTCCTGCGTGAAACCAAGCCAGACCTTTTCATGTTGGTATTGACATTCGAGAGACTACACATCGGGGAAACATGGATGGTTTTGTCCGCGAAACACAGATTAGAGCAAGCAATGACCTAATTAATTCAACTCAAGGCGCTCTTAAAGAGGCTTTCATCTAAGTTTCATTTCGGCGTACATTTGTTGGCAAATCCCACTGAAAAGTATTCTCTAGAATGTCCTGCCGTGGAACTGGTAATTAGGCGGGGATCTCCAAATAGTGCTCATTATCCAAGCAAAACGCACCACCAATTAATACCGAAGCCTAAAATAAACCGCTAAACATGGCAATGGATGAACACTGAACAGGAAGGACGTTCACCTGCCACTGAGGCACCCCTATCGACTTGTAATGTGTGGGGATTCATTATGCGCTTCACAATGTCGATTTTGCTTTTAATATAGTTGTTACCTGTGCCCAGAGGTCCAGTAACCCACCGTTTTCATGACGTTCAACAGGCTATGGCCGTACGGCAGTGTCTGCTTCGTGTCACATGACAGTACGGACTTGATTACGTCCTGTGTGCCCGAAACCTCGTGTAGCGCCAACGTGAACAGTTGAACGGCATCGTAGGCGAGAGCTGTCTCAGTCTGCAAACACCAAGGAAGTACGACACTAATACCAGAGGCTATTACGCTGTTATAACAACACAAATAAACAGCAACAACACGACATTCGACATTGCATATTATGATAGTGTGTTACTGGTATCAATTTTCTGCGGAATTCATGCAAAACATTACCATTGGAATGTCATAGTTTTCTTTTCGTGAAATATGACATCAAATACCAAGCTAGTATAGAAGTTGAGCATTTTTAGTATTAGGGTATGGGACATGTTATGAAGATATTATGTTCACACTAAGGGAGTTGTGTAAGGATCGTGCAGACATCAACACGGATGCATGCTACACCCAGTGCTTAGGTACACACTGGCGAGTGATCTTGGCTTTGTTTTGGCTATGGACATACTCGTATATAATGTTGACTACCTAAGCAAACGGAATTCCAGGAATTCTCGTACTAAATTCACTTAATTGGATAGAACAATGGAGAAGGATTGACACCAAAGTAGGTGTCCGATGGAATCTAAGAACTGTATATAGAGGTGTCTTGATTCTTAAATACATATTATGTGTGTACTTCCTCATTATTTTCTCGTAATGTTAAATCACCATGTTTCAAAACTATAAAGTAAAATGGGCAAAATGTTTGTATCGAAAATCTTACTGACAATATTGAAAGGAATGGTAGGATATGCATTGAGCATGGCTAATACGGGATTCGCTGCCTATAACACTGATTAGACTGCTCCACTAAGACTATAGGGATGTGCTGACTTAATCCCTAAACTGGGACAATGTAGGTGTGTAACAAATGGCATGTGTAACAAATGGGAGACAACCGATTGTTCATATGCATATTTGCATGTCCTTTGATGCTTATGACGTCTTCATTTATTAGTATACCGGTATACTATTTTATATTCCATTACGTACGCCGATGACATTACATGTATATGTTTTGCAACATATGCTAATCATATATAACTGTGATCGCAAGTAGGCGTGGTTAATAAAGACTGAATCAATATTCGAACTAAATTAATAAACGCGTAACTATATACAAGCTACGGCAATTGGAAGCAATGGAAATAATATAAATGAAATTCGATGCTTTAAGAACATTTCAAAATTTAACTAAACACAATGATTGCACAAACAATATCATATGAAACCACGTTACGTGTGTTAATCTAAGGAGCTGTGCATTCGTGAAAGTATATCCAGCTATAATGCCACATGTGACATAAAATGAGGGAGTGATACACATGTATCTGTGAGATATATAATAATACATTAATAATATAACTATGACAAAACTATGACAAAACTAAGACAAAACGTGTGACCGTATTTGGTTAGAATCGATTCATAAAGAAGAGACAACACACAAGACATACACACATACTAAACCAGACTAAGCAAACGGCAAGGCTAAAAGTTGCAATAGTATTCTAGGTGGTATTATACAGAAATATGCACACTTTTATCACGGTTTTGATATCAATAATAATAGCAATTTGCAGAAAGTGCATTATACTTTGAGCAGTGTTGAGAATTAAAAATAAAAAGTTTACAAAATGTGAATACGAACGTGAATTGTGCAAAGTTCTATAGTCTTACCAGTGACTTAAACGGATGACTTATCTGACAGTTCGTAAATAGAAAATGCATAATATTAATTCGTTGATAAACCTGTCTGGATAACTGACCAGGTTACTAGTATGTTATGGCATGCATAAACTAAGTGGTCAATCTAGTTAGATATGGGCGTCAGCACGGTTCATGCACCACTGAAAATGGATACGGAACAGTAATAACGTACCGCGACATCATTCGTTTCATTCCACTGATGTGCGTTTATATAAAAAGATGACAAGTGTTAGCAGTGATTTGGACTGTACTACTACTATCTTACGCAGACCGATCCATACGAACCCACATCTATTGCCATGATACTTAGTTACAGCTCTGTGATGCTACATTCGAGAATTGTGTGTGCCCAGTATAACAAGGACACTTAATACCGCCAAGATATATAATATAAACCACGATAAAATATTATTTGCACCGATGCTGTTAAAGGCAAGCGGGCTCTTATGGAAGTATTAAGGACAATGTCAGTTTATGGGAATATACCATATCATATATTTTTTAAGATATTTGATGCTCAAATAAAACCAATACTTTTGTATGGATCGGAATTGTGGGGGTTTCAAAGATACGAAGTTTT
>JAULBO010044563.1:0-11662 GCA_032355325.1 Clypeosectus delectus | reverse complement strand
TAAGTAGATTCCTGAGGTTATCCCGACACACGTCGGTGTTGGGAGCCCGGCCGCCGCACCTAAATCCCATTCCTTCCAACTCCACACACCTCATGCCAAGGTTCGCTGGGCAGCGTGTTCTACTAAGGCATCAATCGTTATCAAATATACATGAATTGTTCCATTTTCGATCGGTTCGGCAATGGTAGTTCATATTATATATTCCGACGGTGAACGCCGATAGGAGATTGATAACTCATTATTAGATTGTCGTCGTTTGTGCCCATTCTGATGCCTTATAAGCCCGAGGGATTTATATTCTGTTTACTACATTTTCTCAGAAAATCACAGATGCCGACGCGCAATGATTGACACATGTATTTGTATAATTCCGTAATTAATATTAATTTAATCTCAACATCCTGGCATCGATGACTACTAGTATTATTTGTATACACCAGGCGTTGTATTAGAAACCACAGCCGGACTAGAAGCCTAGATCCACATCAAGTTATTCACCACAAACGGAATTTGGATACAGTTAACAGCGAGACAATTCCGTCCAACCATTTTCATTTACGGCCATTTTGTTCCTGCGCGATGGTTGTAAATTGGCTTCGAGGACTAACTAGTGTCTCCTTCATTTAATGCTAACCAGAGTCAACATCCTTTAGAAGGATCTTTGAAATACACATCGACCCATCAAATAATGGTGAACACTCAAAAGCCTCGAGAAACAGGCTTAAGGGAAGAAAAGCGAAAACGGCGTCTGCTAATTCGGGGGTCCGCGGTTTGGCCAAATCAGACGTATCGGATTATTAATAAAGACCACTGTGCTCAAAGTAGATTTGATTACGACAAAGAAAAAAGTTACATCGGGGTAAAAAGTCGACTTTGACCACGTTAATATTAGGTTTCCTCTGACAGTCGGTATTTTTTTTTTATTAACAATGTCAGAAATCTTTCACATAACTAATTGATCCCACAGATTCGGTCGGCGCGTGCTCGTGTTTGTCCGAGGTTCTCGTGCGCCGCGTGAACTTACGAGACCGCTGCCAACTTGCTATGTGATCAAAGCTTTCGCGGGTCTGCAAGACTCGGCCTTTCCCATTTCGACAACATACTAATGGAATATAATGGAAAGCATTTAGGAATTTCGTAATTGTTTGGTGTAGCCCAATTTTTGGCGAGTGAAATGACAACCGGTTTGGGACCCATGCAAATATGGAGACGAGAGAGTTAACAACGACCGCGTAAAGGTCAGGTTATAAGGGGATGTGATGACGCAGTAGGTGCACGTGCAAGCATGCATTAAAGAAAATTATATTGGCGGGACCCGTTATGAGCGTCGGTGCGCGTACGTTCCCGATTGTCCTGTACGATTCCCCTGTCCAATATGATCCCATCTTACTGCGGCACTCCGGTGACCTTGGACGGGGTCGCGTAAAGACACGTGGGATACGTTGACGTGCCCATGCGCAGAAGCAACCAATCATTATTCGCGGAAATTACGACTATCATAGACATTACGTCAGTGATTACACGTCCTGACCTCCGTTGCAGGTTGACCTTGAAATCCTCCAAGTGGCATCAATTACAGTGCGCATGCCTTTGCTAGAGCGACGCCTATGGCGGCCCCTCTCGAGGAGGCGATGGCTCTGTGATTTCCGTGCAGTGAAATACAGCGTCTCTCAAATCCGTGGTCATACTCTGGCGGCAGATTTACGACACACGGGGTCATTTTTGCACCCCTCTTTTCTTTAGAAAAATCCAGCCTCGCCTTTAGAGCTGTAAAATGATATGCTGAACGGTGTTCGTCTGCACACGACCCGTTTCAAGAAAGACGCAGCCTTCATTTTTATGAGTTGAGGCATTCGCCCTCGAAGGTTTTTAAAATATAACCGATTGTTGCATGTCATGCTATGAGCATGGATAATGTTGCTGTAAAGAGTTTTGCAGATTGATGTATTTTATATTCATAACTACTGTTCTGAACATAGGCAGAGATCGTATTCATTTAACTAACGTGGTTTGGGGTTTTTTCAAAGCGCGGAACACACATTAATTATTTCAGTTTCTGAAAGATATCGATGAGAAAGCGCTTGTTGTGGAATTATGTATTTAAGGGCACTTTTGAGATTATTTCACGCATGCGTGTATGTCTACTTGTATCCGTTTTACGGTGCTATAGTTCAATAGAATATCATGATTAATGAAGCAGTAGTTAACATGGATACCAAACACAGAAACAACCCACACAGACTCCGAGATGACCAGCCCTTGCTTAACTCCATTAGATGAATTAATATGCGGAATCTGATATTCTCTAATATGTTACTAATTCTAGCGTGTGGGTTTGTTTTTTTGTAGCGGGTGTTTTATTAACATATTTCTTTGATTGCAGATGAGCACAGCAGCGGTGGCTCCACCGGAAGTCAGAGCGATGGTCAGACTGGCGAAACGGATGAACAAATGCGAATGCGACTGAAGCGAAAATTGCAGCGAAATAGGACCTCCTTCACGGCTGCGCAGATCGAATCTCTCGAGAAAGGTAAGAACAATGTATAAACCGCACTAAACTATAAACGTATACATACATATCCGCAATAGGGAGTGTAAGTAGACACGAGATAGCCCGAGATTCATTCAAAATCAGGTGACATAAACTGGTAAAATATCTAACTGCGATACGCATTCACATAATCTCGACATGATACAGACTCCATGCATAGCAACCGTTGCAGGCATCATTAACAACCACGCTTTAATGTTCACAATATTATATACATGTATACAGATATTTTCGTGGTTCATTTGCATATATTTTTCAAAGCTACAGTTCCATTTCAAACCATGCCGTATCGATGTTCACTAAACATATCGGTAACTTTGATAAGAAATTCTATAATGTTATAGCTTCGATTAGATGTCACCAGAAGCCTCTAAAGGGAAATGGTTTCCAGACGAGACTACACTCCCTAATAGGCACATAATCAGTTATTATGAGATTAATTTACCAGTGTTCTAGGTTATTGAAAGAAGATAATTAATTTACGTCTCCGTAAAGATTATGATTTCATTTCTATGCTATGCGTTGAAAGTAGAACATACAGGGTTAATTATAAACTTATAAAAAGGATGTAATATTACTTTATGTTCAAATGGTCAGACACTCTAGCTATTAACCTATGCCGTTAACTGCAATATTTTAGTTGTAATGAAATGTAACCGTTGCATTATTCAAATTATTAACTATCATTATAGGTAAATGGTACTTAATAGTAGTAGTTATGCATAGTGTTATTATATTATATATTGTGTTTTGCAGAGTTTGAGAGGACTCATTATCCAGATGTCTTTGCAAGGGAGCGTTTAGCGCAGAAAATAGATTTACCCGAAGCAAGAATACAGGTACGTCTGTCTATTTACATGTTTTTTTTTCTACAAATGTTAAACTTTAAAGTGACCTAATCACTACATTACAAATTTACAAGTGCGCTGTGCTTAAGTTATAAGTATTCTACAGCAGGGGCCGTATTCTCGAAACTTCTTAAGTCCTCAGAAGTTCGTAAGTACTAAGAATTTGCATAACTGGGTTTTTGCTAACGTCCCTTTTAAAGAGATATTTTCTGACTAAGAAGTTCTTACGTTAAGAAGTTTCGAGAATATGGCCCCTGATGTGTAATTGTGTATTATTATTTTTTAATTAGAATAATAACAATGTTATTTACTCTATTCAACGTTTGATTGTATTATGTCCATTATCGTCCATACATTGACCCCCAGTAAGTGAAATGTCGAAAAACTATTGAATACTATATAGTATTATGCAGCGATCCCAAATATGCCTCCACATCCGGGTTATACATTTTGAGAATGTAGTTTTTCGATTGTACAATTTTCGATTTTATAAACTGTGTCATCTGTGACAAAAATGGATCAATGAGATGTTATAAAACAATTGTACTCTAGTTATATATTCAGCGTTGTCTTATGCGTTGTGTAATCAGGCGAATCCAATCGATATAGTGCCGCTGTGGAGCTAATCATTCTATTGTTTAGTTCTCATGAGTGTGGAAATATCGATATTTGTATTTTCCTCGGGCTTATATTTTCAAAGTGGCTTATTTATTTTATACATCCTTGGAATTATACGTCCTGTTAATGTGGGTTTTGCGATTATATGTTGTTGAGGTCACGCTACGAGCATCGGTTACTATTACAATAACCCAAGTGCAGGTCATTTTGTAACAAGTACAGGTCATGTTGTAACAAGTGCAGGTCATTTTCTAACAAGTACAGGTCATGTTTTTATGTATTATATGAACGGCTAGTCAGACAATGATTTTTGGCTCTTCCAAAAAAGATACTTAGGTGGTTTCGGCACCTAGCCCTTCATATACTAAATTTAGTATAGAAGATTGATCGTGATACTTTGCCTAGGTGTTGATAATTATTTCAAACCTTTGTATCTTGGGTTTTATTTTAAATAATGAACACTATGTTAATAAATCCACAAGAACAATTAAATGAAGAAAAAAGGGAAAAAACGTAACATTAATTTCTGTATTTATTATTTTACGCTAATTTGTTTTTGCTTTTGTTGTTGTTGCCAGGTTTGGTTCTCAAATCGAAGGGCAAAATGGCGTCGGGAGGAGAAACTCCGTAATCAACGTCGCGAGGTTGTCAACGGAGCCACTCGCCTCCCCATCAACAGTAGTTTCACCAATAGCATGTACCCATCAATACATCAACCCATTGCATCGATGACCGACAATTACAGGTAGGCATGCTTTAATTACAGGTGGTCGTTTCGTTAGTTTTCAACTGGTTGGCTTTTGATATGTGTATTCAGTGCATTTAAAGGCATATTCTCAATTATGATCTTGTCTTTTTGTTTATTTGTTTGTTTTTAAAATAAAATAAAGAAATGTTCGTTAAAGTTCGTCTAAAGCCTATTCGGTATGGGTACCTCCGTATATGCAGCGAGAAAACCTATTATTTCCGGTTTTGTCTGTTGTGCATCCACTATAGGAATATGTCTTAAAACAGGAATGATGTTAAAAGATTGTTGTTTCGAGTAAACACACAGATACACACACAGAGGCACAGTCTAATGTTTCAGGCAAGCGTGATTTTCACTTAAAACCAACTAATGGTAACTGTTAATAGTTAAACACTAACATTGGTGTTAAGAGAAAAGTCTGGTAATTATAAGTAGAGATTTTAGTACTAATGGGTTAAAGACACACTACCGGTGATTGATTTATTTAACGACATGCCTTTCCGTCGTTTGCGACATGCCTGGGGCATTCCACGCCGCGAATCCATTGGATATGTCTTACTGAGCATGCGCCGGCCAGATTTTTAGAGTAGCCTATCTTGAAGAAATTGACCTTGACCTATTTTAGTCAGTTTTACCTTAGCAGGTGTTCTCATATTAGCTGGAATGTCTTTTAGCATGATAAACGACATCCCAGTGCCCGAACGTATTTAGACTATAGAATAGTGTATGTCTTTAAAACTGTGTCATTTACAGTAATCACATACATGTACTAGTTAGTATTATTCAGACCATTTCATTCTCTCTCTTTCTCCATTTGTAATGAAATAATTTAAATGTTAGCTTCACGTGGATCTTATATAACGAAAAAAGTGCTTGTTACATGTATATGTTTAGGATGGGCCATTTTTCGTGCCCGACTTTTATTCCGATGGTATAAAAACCCATTCACAACGAGCAACCGCATTATATTGCGTATAATATTGACAACTCTTTGCCTCAAATCTATCGCCGGCTATCCCAAAGCCTGTCCCTTGACGTTCTCAAATAAGCATTACAGTTCATTAAGTGCAATCGACATAATAATGTGCATGTCGAATGCGGCTAATACATACACACACGCACGCACGCACACGCACGCGCACGCACACACCATCCCACGTCCTTGCAAAGTTGTGTTTCAATTCGCTTATAGTATGCGCAGTGTGGTCGTGTAATAGCCGACGTCGCGACATCAATGGAGTAGAACTCGATCCGCATTGTATGGAATATCGATTCCGCACTGTATGTCACAAACGATCACGGACGGTTCATTCTGCACGTGGACGCGTCGCCGGCTACCATTGGACGAGCTCGATGCACACGTGACCTGCCTGTATAGGTACTCTGCGCAGCGTGTGCTGTGATCAATCGCAAGTGCAGCGCATAATAATAACGTCCGATTGTCGTCTTGTCGCATACACTGTATCTGTAAATCGACATGCATTTCCATTATGGCAACCTGTTTCCGATCAAAGCTGTAAACACATCTGCCTTGAAAGTCCCATTGACTAAGTGTAAAATGGGTATCGAGAGATAAGCGCGTACACGCATGTAGGTATGCATGTGTCATATCGGAATTATTTATGGCGCTTGAAATGTACTACGAGAAAGAATTTACGTGCGTTAATACTCGCGGAGTTACTCATTGGTCGCATATTCCGTGCGCTCGTGTGCGTAACGTAGAATGTTGGTGCAGTCGACACACGCTCCGTGGATTAAACAATAGGTATGATATTTAAAGTACCGGTATTACCGGTACTGTATTCAAAATCGTGAAGAAGACAACATAACAATAAACACTGACACATTGTCTTAAAACGTTACGTGCCGCCAATAGCCTTCGGCGATCGAAGCTATCGATGTGTATCGATCTCACAATGATACGAGCTCTCGTAAATTACCGCTAACAAGATTCGAACCCGGAGTGACAGGGGTGGCACAAAAGACCAGGTCGGAGAGACACGTCGATAGACAAGGTGTGGGGGATGTGTCATCGCATTGTCCCCCCTCCCCCCATCTTTATCACGTGACGTAATTCCCACAAGAATGCTATTTCACGGCGCTCATTGTACGGTGACACCGGTGTCTATGTCGGGCTTGTCAATAGCAATGGAGAACTGACACCGCATGGTCACAAGGAACTCGTTCTGGAAACAAAACGCCGATCTATTTCTATGGCAGATCGATGTCGGAGTCGGGCTAGTTCAGATCATGTAATGGGAGCGTTGCGGCACGCACGCGTGCGATACCTTGTGAATGGTTGATGTAATTTAACAAGAGAAGACGCGAACGGTGCCATTGACGAGTATAGGGGCAGCGCACATCCAATGTACATGGCATGAACAGAAATAACTACTGCTAACTACTTGGATACAATTTAATACAATGGTCCCGTTTGAACTATACTTCTAAACTATTTCGTCAGCTGAGAACCAGGGGCCTTATTCTCGAAACCTTTTAACTTAAGAATTTCTTAGTCAGAAAAGGTCTATAAAAATTGTCATAAGCAGAAAACCAGTTAGGAAAAATTCTTCATTCACTTTCGTTTTATGTAAAATGCATTTGAAACATCAGATGTCTCTATTAAATGGTGGAAATAGAAGAAATTGGAATTTTGATTAGAAACTTTGGGAAAATGTAGATTATCATCCTAAATATTAGAAAATAAACCCAACGCATTTGTTTCGAAAAGTGGAGATAGAACAACCTGGTTCTCAGGTGAGGATTTAGGTATGCTATTATAATGTAGGATTAATATAAGTCTGCTCGCTCACCTTTTTGGATATGTAATATTGCTGTAATGACAGCAGCTGACCTGTTTTGAATGAGGTCATCGTTATGCTAATTCAGTTGCAGAAAGAAAGAAATAACACGTCGCGCAACTCGTTTGAGAACGTAACTTGAAAGGGTATGCGCAACAGGACGGTTGAATGATTTCCCCATTTTTATTTAACAATTTAAAGTTTTCGTATTACCATCAAATACACATTGGTCATAACACTTTATTCATCTCATACGAGTTGTCTTATTAACATAAAACGGCCATTGAATTTAATCTTGAATGTGGGGGTTACTTTTGCGTCATTCTTCATTCATGGACTACCGATGATTAGTAATGGGCTAAACTCGTGAGATTAACTTAAGTGCCCTCGCGGGTCTCGCTGCTGACACTGAGGGTACTGCAAGGATGTCTTTTGAGCCCTCGACTATATCTGTTTTCTGCAAACAATGACACATTTTTGTCCCATCTGGGGAGCCGTACACAACCCCCCACAACCACACGGGGCCAAAAACGCCCGTGCTGTAAATGCATGCGGCTACACAGATCAATATACCGACGAACATTAAAAACAAGCCAAGCTTTTTAGCGAAATAACCGATCATATGTTAATGGATCCCTGAGCAGGATGATGATATGCGCGGAGTGTTTTGGGTAATTCGTCCGTGATTGATAACGCTTGGACATTGACCCGACGGACACCAGCTGTGCTGATTGGCCAGCGAGTTCTATCTCGCGCTCGATCCGCGCGCGTCGCCTTCAGTGTGCGCGCTTTAAAGGACCATGCCATTAATTCTGAAAGGAAATATCTGGTCTTTATTGTGAAAAAGATATCTGTTTATACACCAGATAATTGAAAAAATAAACCGCTGGACGCCCTTCGTATGCATATAGCATCCTAATAACATCTCCCGTATTTGGGAGAATACCTTTAGCACTGTGTCATTGTTTTGAAATTAATTGTATTCAATTATTTTTGGCGTTACGCGTGGCTGACACGTGTCTAAAGCGACACTAGACAATTCTTACATACATAGGGTCTTAAACCCATTTAATAGATTCCGATTTCTTGGAATATTTTAATTTCATTTAGGGGTTATCCAATTACCAATTCATGGATGATGGCAGACATAATGCCGGTGTAAATTGTAATCAAAATCGTGTGGCGTAGCTAACTATTTTAGCTCTTCCATATTTCTCCGTTTGAAGTCTACTTTTTTTTATGACGAATATTGTGCCATGGTCGCATGTAGAACATAAATAAATACTGTAAATCATGAAATGTTAGCGTCATAAAATTTGACCATGCGGTTATATATGCCGCCATCTTGGATAGTTTTATGTCGATGTTTTTATACATCTAAGCACTGTATTTATGTTTATACTAGTATGTACCTTTACTAAATACATATATTTTACTAGTATCACATTTGTTTTGTGTTTTCTTTGTTTTGGAAACTGATATTATTGTACTAGGACATTACACACAAACGAACAAACATTAGTGAAGGGAATATTGCCTATGAGTATATCATGTCTAATAAATACTGCGCGAGAAAATATTAGCGAATTAAATGTTAACATCTAAGAGTAAATCGATAAATACGTTAAAGTTTTATGTTCGTTAACATTTCATGATTTACAGTAGCCCGTTGCTTACACACCAAGAAGCACCACAACAATATCTTCTGTATTTCAACTATTAATTAACCTTTTCCCTGCTGATGGCAACCAAAGATGCCCAATAATTATAATCCGCAAGGGAGCTGGTTAAAAACGAACCATGTATTTAGAGCAAACTTAAATCACCAACATTGTATTTGGGTTCATTTGAAATAACTTGTATACTTTACATATTGACATCAAATTTCAATTTAACAAATTGTAACAATTCTTTTTTCTATTTCAGTTCAATTCCACCTGTGCCGAGTTATTCTCTATCAAACAATCTTCCAACGAACCCAGCATGTCTACAGTCGTCGAGTTCCTCATCATACTCCTGCATGTTACCAGGTAACATTCATACACAGTATTACTTTACAGTTTAAGTCCTAGGTATCCTTTCTCGAAGCTCTGTTATCACTTAATGTAAATTCTCGCGCGCGCGCTCTCTCTCTCTCTCTCTCGCTCTCTCTCCCTCTCTCTCTCTCTCTCTCTCTCTCGCTCTCTCTCTATATATATCTCTCTCTATCCCTATCTCTATCTCTCTCTCCGTGGCGTCGGCCCGAATAGTGGAAGGTCGTGGGTTCAAATCCTCGGCCGCGTCATAGCAAAATACGTTAAAAGTCGGTGCTTGTTGTCCCCCTGCTAGGCGCTCAGCATTAAAGTGATAAAGCAAGTCGGCTCGGCTCGGAGTCAGTATAATGTGTCTTAGTGGAGTATCCCTGTTCAAACTGCGGCATGAAATTCCAGTGAACTAGCACTGTATTAACACTAGAAATTACCCAGACTAGCATAAGCAGTCATATGCACATACACACATGCATACACTACATACGAGCCGTTGTATTAGCATGTTCGTGAAAGCGGCTGTAAACCCCATTTGACAACAATAACAACAACGTATCCACTACGAGACCATAACGCTCTCTTTGCCGATAGCTAAACACTGAGCTTTGCAGTGCCATTGTCAACCAGGGAACCGAATCAGCGAATCGGGCACCTAAGGTAGACATGCGCACTATGTCTCCAATATGTGCTTCCGGGTTTTTTAAAACTATCTCCGGAAAGCATTGTCCACGTATGTTAGGTATATAACGTTAGATCTCGTACATTTGTATATAATTATTAGTATTATATTTCTTTATGTTTTTGTATTCGCATGTGGAAGCGGATGTAAAAGCGCGTTAATTAAAACCTCGCGCGTTTCATAGTTTTATTTGAAAATATTACAAATGAGTATATATTTACCCATTTCTTAGAGTGGAAAAAAAGAGTTATCTGATTAAACCTTCCCCTACTGAATCAATCGCAATCACTGTTGTATATGGCATCTCCGGTTGCTCACAGCAATGAGAAGGTTAACCGGAATAATAGTCAAGACCACCATGACACCCTCACCATTATGCATATATGCGTGGTTGATCAAATACAGTGTTAATTTTATGATAATTAATGTATCTATAATAGCATGCGTTGTTCACATTTCAAAGTATAATCAAGCGTTGCCCGTTAATATGGTAATGAATAGATACATTATATTCACGTGCAGATATTCACGAATGATAACGATGTATATCATAGTTAATTAAAAACAATAAACATTATTTTGGGGAGAGAGAAAAAAAGACAATTCTCTTTCCGTATAAGGATATTGTCATCACAATTCTTACGTACATGTATGTTAAAGGTACCTTAGTCAAAAAAGTATGCAATATTCTTACTTACATGTATGTTAAAAGTACCTTTCCTTAGTCAAAAAGGTATGCAATGTTATTTATCATCAACAAAAGTGTTCGCTGATGTCACCTTTCTGACACGGACATGCGATGTCTGTAATATGGCAATACTTTAATCATCCTTAGCTCGTCAGTGCCAGCACACTTACTGCAACAGCCAGCGCTACGGATGGTGCAGGATTCCGCCGAAATATGAGTGTAGAAATCTCGAAAAGCGGCTCTAAAAGTAAAAACAAATATTGTGTTCTTATTTTATTTACTCATATACTGTTTTCGTTTTTTTCAGATTATACCCCTAGAGGCTACGACCCACTTGCATTAACGAATTATACACGTCAGGCTTGCAACCCTGTCCCATCGATGAACATGAACCCTCACAATTCCCATAATGGAGCGTCAACGGGTAAGCATAGAAAAATATGAACGCTCTGAACACACCAGTGCACCAGTCATAGCGAACATGAACGCTCTGAACACACCAGTGCACCAGTCATAGTAAAGATTAATGCTCTGAACACACCTGTGCACCAGTCATAGCGAACATGAACGCTGTGAACACACCAGTGCACCAGTCATAGTAAAGATTAATGCTCTGAACACACCTGTGCACCAGTCATAGCGAACATGAACGCTGTGAACACACCAGTGCACCAGTCATAGTAAAGATTAATGCTCTGAACA
>JAULBO010044451.1:2548-15168 GCA_032355325.1 Clypeosectus delectus | reverse complement strand
CGTTACTGGGGGAGGGGAGAGCGGTGTGGCCGTGTTTCGGCATTGGGTCGGACAATTGTCCGTCAAAATGTATGATGGATGGTACTGCTTTGTCGGTGCAATTATTTGGCATTTATCTCAAAAATGTGTCGAAGGCAATGTTTGATTCGGCGTAAAAATGTGAATTTAATTACCTAAACTCATACTAATTAAATTCAATTTAATTCAAATTTCATTATTGAGCTACGTTTTCAATTTATATCTGTGACACACGAACTGTTGATACATTATTACATTGCAATCGAGGCGAAGTTGTAGCCAAATTTAGTGGTTTTCCAATACAGGTCATACGAAACCTATAAATGGTACGTATTATATTCTTCGAGTCATAGAATAATAAGTATACCAATCCATAAAATGCGTCTGTGTATACATTCGACTTTGATCGAAAATCATAATTAATTATAAGCCATGTGTTAATTTAGAAACCCATTCAATTATAGTTATGATGAAACGTGGTAGGTAGATATAGATCTAACCTTGATGTTATCCTGTTTACCTGATTACATGTATAACATAATACAGTTGTAAAAAAAAAGTAATATTCTCATCAAACGGTAACTAAAACTGCTGTTCGTTTTTAATTTAAAGTTGTTGGTTTTATTAAATGTAAATGTAACGGATTACTTCGTATGCAATGTGGACTCGCAATTTGGTGGTTTACCCTTCAGCACTAACTCGTTCTATTCCACCACGAGTGAAGCACAGCCTATATCAAAGCGTCTATTCACATGCAAACATAAATCAAAATTTATTACAACTTCATCGATTTATTTCATCATAAAGTATTTCCCCACCTAGATCACGTGAATAAAAGCAGCATATTTTATTGACCCGCAGTTCTTGTGCAAGGTGCTTACAAAATCGTTCTTTGAGTGTTCAGCGTTGTGGAGCTGTATCATATTACGCAACAAACGCACTACACGAACCCGGGGCCATAGACACTAGTCGACAGTTTTCGCGCATTCAAAGCGAATTCAATAAACATCGATAAAACCTTGAAATTGTTGTCAAACCATTTTTCTAAATAGTCATTTCGGAATCATTTTACTTGTTTAATTCCAATACCCGACCCCCTGTTAGCGTGTGGCGAGATAAAGCCACTTAGAACCGCGACCATTCTGCTCTGATCTGTTGCAGAAAGCCTTCATTGCAAGCACCCCCAAATACACGAGTTTTTTTTATGGCCCCGACATCAAGACGCCGTGATAAATTATAGACTTATTAATAAATCGCTGTTCACACTCGATATAATAGAACTGCGACTTGGCGCTGGAATTGTCAAAATGTTCATGGCCTCCAGTCGTATTAGTACTCCTGCCAATGTAAAAGCCCCTTCCTCCTTGGCATTGTCCAACCCTGACAATCGTTCAGGCCTGCTTTTTCAGCTTTACAATTCCAAACGAGCCTTTTCACTTCCGCTCTCCATTGCCTCTGTGTGATAGTCGCTATTAAATCTCCATTAGTGCTCAAGATAGAGCGATTTTGGTGTGTCTATATGAGGTTCTCACCCGCCGCCGATCTGCCTCTTGTCACACATACACGCCCATGTGGCTGACTGACGTCCGAAGGAAGTCGCCATAATCCCATTCCTCCATTTAGAGGAACCCTTTTGTGAGTACAACAGTGTTTTTGTTTCTTCAAGTGGAACTCGTATTTCGGTCAATACTCGGACATACTGCTCTTCTTGACCACGAACTGGCGACAATAAAAGCAGTCCTCTGTTTAGCCATCAATTAAACTCGTCGCTGACATCTCATAATTCCATTACATGACGAAGAGAAACATACATTAATTATCTATCAATTAGGCGCCCCTTTTTCGCGCAACGCATAGACATTGTCGCCGGTTGGTGAAGCGTGTTTTTACCAAGTCTGTTTCTCCCTCGTGCAATGTTCTTTGGCCCATAAATCACCAAAACTGATTTACGACTAGATATTTCTGATGAATTCCAATTGTGGAAACTATTAAAAGACTAAAACCAACGAGGCGAAATAATACAAAGTTTTATTCCTCTTCTATTTTTTACCCCACTTTATACCGTGGAGTGATGCTTGTGAGTCACTCGTATCAAATTCGACGGCTCTGTGTTAGTAGCAATCTCAAACTTCTGCTTGTCATCTAAATCTTTCCGCGTCTTGCTTCCAGGAACAGTTTCTTTTGTTTTGTTTATCTAAAGCGTTTTCAATTCTCGTTTACTTGATTTCAACCATAGACAAAACTATTTTATTTCCGGAGTAAAGTATTTAAAGTTGAGAGCAAGCCAATTCTTCAAAACTATAAATTCTTATCATGTTGGCGTATTAACAAGTCCGTGAAATTTTGGAATTATTTCAATCCTGTAATCAGTTTGGAATTAAATAATTGAAAATAAATGTCCGTTATCTGACTGAATTTAATCGATAGCATAAATGATACATTAACATATTTGTATATTTGCCTTAACACATTAACACAGCTGGTAATACACATACAATTTATAATTAAAAGTTTAATAGTATTTTTCAAAGTTGTCACTATGTTATGCATGACAATTAGAATGTCGATAATTCAGGGGATTCAATGTCAGAAACTAGAATTTCGATCCCTGGTTTTAATTTAAGATGAACTGATCACGCACTAATTTACATTCATAATTATAGCATTCTACATGATCGGCTTCAAACAGCTATACGATGTGCGTACTAGTATTTAAACAAAAAATAATGTTTTAATGTTTTTGGATTAGACACCTTTATTTGTCGCCAACATGAAGAAGGTTGTCAACTATGCCCTGTAATACGGTTGTTACCAGCACACTTACACGCCAATGTCATTGTGTCTTAGGTGTTTCCACCTACTGAGTCGGAGGGCATTACCGTGGATTGCGCCAATGCCACGGGTATTAGTGTCTGGTTAGCGAGATATCGATACTATTTGCCAGCTCATCGCTGTGGCATCCACCCTTATCGATATCCCGCTGCACAAAACAACGCACACCTGAAAGGCGGCGGCTTCAATCCGGACGACGTCGTAATCATTTCATGGCACGAACTAAGCCCAGCACTCGTAATTACGACACCCTCGATTTCACTTTGTTCATCTCGAGAAATGGACCGTCATCATCCTGTATGATCAGATATAAACACTCACCATGATGAATGCACGTGGCATCTGTCAGGCGAGTTTATTATACGCGTAGGTGTCGCTCATGACGTATGGCGGGACTCAGACATCTGTCCCCGCGGGTATGTTCCGCTATGGACCGGATGTGCTAGAAATAAAATATAAAATTGTCACGTAAGTCGCCGTCAAAACGAATGGCGGCGCACTACTCTAATTATGAATACTATTGTTGTTGGGATGGTGACGCAATGTCGAATCCAGAAGGTTCAAGTGTATATACAGAGCCATGGACAGTGAATCTGACGTACAGGGAGACAGGCAGACGGATATACATGTATAGTTAGATACAGATAGACACACACACACACAGGCATACTCACACTCACAAACACACACATACACACACACATGCTGATAGATACAATTCGAAGATCATACACAAACATTTAAGCCCTGACGCATTTCATTGGCAACACGTATAATGACTTCAGACAGTGTTTCTTTAGCAGCCCCGTCATCAAATAGTCGTACGCTGGCCTGGTATGGTATACGCTACACACCGTAATATTTGCAAACATACTATTCAAGTTATCGATACATTGACGTCGAATAACGGTTCAGAAAATATGTTCAGTAGTTTTCTCGCTCGTCCATCATTTACTTCGTTTGATTAAATTACGTAATGTCCAAGGGCTATCAAGTATTCTCAATTGTCTAAAACGGATCATTTCAATCGGGATACTTCATACGTGTTTTAGCTTCTAAAGAAAAAAGGGTACTTGACCCGATCTTTTCCAACCGACGTCAGATTCACAGAAGCATCAACCTCCTCCAAACAGTGGAAACTTGCTCTCGGAGATCGTAAACTAAAGGGAGAGAACTATAGACGCCTGGGGGTCCTAGTCCTAACCAAAACATCAATTACAGCGTTATGAGAGTTATGCAGGAGGGTAGCTCAATACTCGGGGGCTGTGGGGACTGTTTGGCCAGTTGTCTTGGGCAGGATTGCATTGTAACGCGGGCAGGACAATGGTCGAGGAATGCTTCGGACAATCGGCGACTGAGGACTCTTGGTCGCAAATCCTCGGAGAACACAGAGAGTGTGGCGCCACTCTGTCTGTGGTGGGGCTTTTCTTAGCCCGTCGCACCCGTACCCGCGTTAAACGTGATAAATAGATCACTTTTATTTCGATAGCAAACACGGTGAATAGATCTACTAATCACACAATGGGTTCCCTTTTTTTCTATGCGGTGGAACGTATTACCGTACTTGGGACAAGAGTAACATTGGAACAACAAAACTGTACACGACATTAAGCACATTGAGGGTTTGCGCCCCGCAAGACAATAGAAGGATCAACGGAGGATAGATTTGGATTTGCGTTCGATTAAGACGTCGTACTAACCCCCTCTGGCGGACCACGCAATCCAGCGTTGGTAAAAACTTTCACACGAATGGTGTCGAGCGATCGTTTACAGGTTTACACCTTTTTCACTTTCTTTCTGTGGTTAAATTACTCCGCGTATAATCACTGATCGAGTCAGCAATTGTTTCTCCGAATGTCTCTGTTTTGTTTTGTCTAAGGGTAATGAACTCGCTACTATAGTCTTCGACGTTAACTAGCGACGTCACGGTTTCTCTGATGAGCCAACGCCGTATTAAATACGAGATTAAGATAATTCTTAATGCGAAAACTCTCGCCTTCTGTGGTTGAGATATTATCTTGGGCTTGTAATTTTTTCTGCATCATAAACTCGCGGCTGTGAACCGTGAAGAAAATGTGGCATATAACTGTCATATTTCACTTCGGTTTGTTTGATTGACGTAAACAATGTATTATCCATAAAACACAATTGATGCTGTTAGGCCGCGGCTAGATAATGAGATAAAAGAACTACAAGTGGAGCGACCATTATCCAACTTTGCATAGACCACTTTATGTTGCATCGGAGACTAAGCGAAGTTACGGTGAAACTGACAATCAATGGAAAATATAGTCTGTAAATGGATAACATTAGGAGAATTAGTCAACTTCTCTTTGGGCCAAGCTGGTTCGGGCTTATTTTTTACTTCCCGTACTACTACTACTACTACTACTACTTCTGCTACTACCACTAGTGCGGTGACTACTACTACTATTATTACTACGACCACTACTGCGACTACTACTCATAACACTACTACAACTACTACTATTACCACTAATAATAATATTCATTCTACTATTACTATTACAACTAATACTTCTACTACTACTACATGTACTACCGACAATCACATGGCGTGATATCAGATCCTATAGCCTATATACGTATATTGTTGAAATAGCACACCATTTGTATGCGTCATGCAATACTAAAACAGCAACAATAACTACTACTACTACTACTACTACTACTACTACTACTACCACCACCACCACCACTGTATCTACTTCTAACTAATTCAACCCGCGCTCGGCGCTGCTGCTACTACTACCTGCACTAATTTATTCTTTATATCGCTAATACTAGTAATGGAAATACTAATACTAATAGTAGTATTACTATTATTACTAATACAAATATGTATATATAATATTACTGATGGTGATAATGTAAATATTTATAACATGTTAATATTTTCATTATTGCTTATTATTAATTATTAGTATTGTTATCATTGTTAGCGCTAAGTATACAGCTTCAACAAATGCAATTGTAACACTGGCGGAATTAGTAAATAGTTTATATTTGTTTAAAAGGGTTTGCAAATTCATGCGATATAAATAAAATTAATATACATATATACTAGTATTAATATAAATTGTAGAACGTCATTATCATCTAGCTATATAAATGTATATATATATACAGTGCACACAACACATTGTATTATCAATGTTTTGAAATTATGTTTGTTAGTTTCGGAAGTACATGTACATGCAACATAATGAATGAATGAATTGTTTATTACAGTGTCACGCATGTAGTTCGAGATTAAAGTTTGCGTAGGTAAAATGTATGTAGAATTCACATGCAAGGCCTCCTTAGTCCGAACAGACTGTCTACCAATGCTAACAAAGATATTAATTCTAAAAATAATATCACATAATATTATAGTGCACTATAGTTTTGACAAAATACGCCAATGTTCTTCGAATATAATCCGGACACATACGTGTGTGTCATCGCCGAACTTTCATATCAAGTGTCGAGATAGCTCGAGCTGGTGTTTGTACGTACGACACGCATTTGCATGAACACAGAAACAATTTGCTCACAGCTATAATTTATTTATACGTCAAACAAGCATACTAATTTTACTCATTTATTAATTATTCAGATATGAATATGCATTCTCGTCTCTGTCACGGCGTATCACCTACAGATGCACTGACTTCGGACGTTAAGATTTAAAGGTATACGAGTACCTGTATACGGTCCTCACTCTAGAAACTGATTTGTCATCTTCTCTCGAATTGTTCGTTTCAGTGAGAACAAAACCGCGAAAAATATGCGTGAGTAACTTTCTTCCATGCACAGGTGTAAATGTGGGAGGGTTCGTGGCCCGTGTTCGGTGTCATATGGAGATATAAAAACGCCGTTTGAGTACTTTCGCTCTTGAATATGCTCCCAGCCGGGGTTCCCGTAAACTAGGAAAACGTGCGATAAAACTACGATATGGGGGAGAAAGGTTCGGTATAAATTAATGGTCCCCTACAAATGATTCGGTATTTTAACCAAGATATGTCAGCGATCTCTCGCTTGGAACAATGGCGCTCGGTGGGATCAAGAGCGGGCAGTGGGGAAGGGGCTGTGTTCGAACCTGCGGGGTGTCGCCCGAGACCGT
The DNA here is from genome assembly GCA_032355325.1 of Clypeosectus delectus. NCBI lineage: Eukaryota > Metazoa > Mollusca > Gastropoda > Lepetellida > Lepetodrilidae > Clypeosectus > Clypeosectus delectus. The sequence goes on along the minus strand of JAULBO010044451.1, from coordinate 8,192 downwards.
ACTTCTAACTGCGACGCTTCAAAGAGCATTTTACAACACGATGCACAAGTAGAAACCTATACGTTCTAATGAATGAGTTTGATGAAAAACACTTCAATTTTCCATTCCTGCGCCTGAAGATTTCGGAGGAAATTGTCACTGAAAATCGGACTCGGACAAAAGAAATTGTCTAACGACTTGTGAGGGAAGTTGCCGCGAACGGTATGTTCTATAGATATACCACGAGGCAACGTCTCATTTGAAAAACTTCAGAGGATTAGAAAGAAAACGGGGATGAGAGGGAAGGCAGTCACTAATAAGGCATAAACGGAGATAAGCAAATTAAATGCGAATTTGGACAACCCAGGGTGTCACTCATACATCTGATTAGATCGGAGACGGCAGATACAGTTCTCTGCTGCTCGTTACGGATACGTAGAAAATTGCACGACGCCAAAAATTTGGCAACAGTTCTGAAGTCCACGATATAGTTATTACACGGACTGATTTTGGTGAGTTGCTTATGCCGTATAGTTATACATTTCAATGTCCGGTGCAAAAAAATACGTGGAACTATTCGGGTTGGAGATATGATAAAAACAAATTTAAAAAAAAGATTTTTCTATCATGACTTGCGTCGTATGCTAATTTGAGAGTTTAATTAAGGATGTATGCTCTGATTCAAATTGAATTATATTTCATTCCAATCTGAACTATTTGTTTTTAACACTATTGGATGTATCTGCACATTTATTTTGTGCTTATTGGTTCATTTAAGTAATACTAGTAATCTATTTATGTATTCATATATTAACGAGTCATTGCTAAGACACTATGAATAAAACAGACATTTATTTAGAAGAAAAAGTATATTAAAAATATGAAAACATATTTGTATGTAGCGGTATGACGTACATTCTTAAATGTATATGCGTTGTCTCCTGATTAGGACATTATTATTAGTGTTTACACATACAGAATTGTATCTCGATCGTTACCAGTTACTCGTCTCATAAAAATGGGAAAGCGTTCATTCCTGCCCATGCAGTAGCTTGATCGTCTATCAGAGCCCATCAGGATGCTATTTTCCCGTCTCCAGTTTCCAACCGAGCATTATGCAACATTTACGAAGGATCAACACATGAGTGCCCACGTGTTTTCCCCCTCAGTTCATCCCGTATTGGAGCCAGAAGGTTTGGTTTTAGCGGCACCCCGCACCTTACAGTGAAGAACGTCTAACCTCCCTTTCAAGCGAGATTAGGAGAAGTTGCGTATAGGTATACTGTCAGCGTGATGTTAACAGCTTCGCGCCTGCGCAGTGCTGTATCACCTCGTCCGCGGGTCTCGGAATGAGCTAGGATTTCCACCGATTCTCAAAAATGACCGAATCCCTAATAAATCGTGCCCCGTGCTACTTAGGCACTAATGCCCGAGTGATTAACCCTAATTAACTCTTCGTTACCGTTCTCGTTTGAAGTCTCGTCTGCACTTCCAAGGTTAACGCTTACTCTGTTGACACGTGTCTTGTGGAATTGGAACGACACGAGACATTTTTTGTTTGGTCTTATATTCTCTCCTGTGTTTTATTCGTAACCAGTTTCTTCTCGGTGACAGAAAACACACTCAAACACAACCGTTCAGTGTTAATCCCCAAAACCAAAGTACTTCTTGTGAATAGAATTACCTCGTGTGCCTTTATGTGGTTAACAAATTCGGGATAGTTATAATTTCAATTGAGCCCTTCCCTAAGTATATAAACCTCTCCGATCCTATAGGGTAATCCTCAACGGCGAGTAGTATGTTCCACTTGTATCGAGTGGCCGCTGTGTTGATCATTAACTAGTAGTACTTCGTACACGCGTTGATCATTTGAATAGTACTAGATACCGAAAATAATGGACAGCAGCCATTAGTTTTGTGTTTGAACTGCATGACCGTAATATAATTTGGTGCAATATTTTATATTTTGAACTATGAACTGCATTCTTCATCATACTTCATGTATTAATACTTTGTACATGCGTTTGGTATTGAAAATAGCGTCGTATCATAACATAACAGAACTGTTTTTGCTCAAATGTTGTTGAATACTGCTTGTGAGGAACAAACTTTATATACCGTATACATACTGTACATATACATACAAACATACTAGTATACTGATAGTGGATGAGGGGTTAACATGAATATGCATGTATTTACAATGTGAAAGTACTGTACTTTATACAATTTACAGAAACAATGAGATTTACGCTCATGTAGCATTATAAAACATAATACTTAGAAGTTCGGGCATTTACATAGTAAGTATAACTTTAAAAACGCACACAATATATATTATAAAGTAGAAATCTTACGGAATTGAAACAGTTGAAAATATTTTAAAACACGGATCTATATAATATATCTTTGGTATGTATAATTTTCGATATTCACTGAGATAGGGACATTAAACATATACTGGTTTTCCTCACAGATATCATTGGTTTTGCATGCTTTACAATATCTAGTATACATTGGTAACTTCAAACTTCAAATATACCGCGATATATCAGTATTAATTTATGTGTAATATCATATAATACATTTGTTTATGCTGTTCACATTTGGTTATAGAATTTAAATTATAAATGTGTTGTCCTAAGCCATAGATAATGTAATATTGAACATATATATTTACTAACCATAAAAACATTCTGGAAGCATCGTATTTCATTCAAAGGAAAATCATTCAAAAATCTCAAAAGAAACTATGGTAATTTCATAAATGAATATTTCATAAAAACATAATTAGCGAGTGTTATTTGCATTAACAAACGTAGATATACACAGGCGTATCAATTCTTCAACAATGAAAGCCTATTATACATCCCAAATAAATATTGTGAATGGCCAAACATGTATAAATTAAGATGCATTTTCTCGGCCTAAAAAGTAGTCGTGTTATCGGCTGTAAAGAAAACTTTATTACACATCATGTTGGATTTTATGTATTATTACTATTTGCTGTTTGAAAATAGTCTCGTAATACATGTAGTTTGGACTTGACATTGTATACAATAACAACTTACTTATCTTGTATCCATTGTTTAGAACAGTAACACAAATACATACAGTAATTCCATAACTTAATCTTCTTCTATTGTTTGTATTTATTGTATGCGATGCCTCTGGTACCAATTTAGGAGGGGGTGTTGCATTTAAATGGTAACTTTTGAACATACAAAATTAAACCGTTTGCGTGCTAATATAATTAAAATTCAGGTCGTAACGAACACTAGACGGTATCCACTGAAGATAATTATAACATTTGTTTGGGTAGAATATCGTCTTTATTTTAGTAGTACCAGGCTGAAGTTGTATTCTGTAATATATATATATGAAGAACCCGAATAAAACGGGCGAAAGGCCTATTCCATTTTGACATCTTTTCTTATATTTTATCTATTTATATATCCACTTGGCTTAATTTTACTAATATTTTATATATATATATTCACGAATTAGCAGAACAGTGTAAAACTCCGTATGTACATGTATAGAGATTACATGTACATGTATAGAGATTACATTAATTATAAAACTGTCCAATTAACTTTTACTTGAACTAGTACTGCAAGCATAATTCATTATCTATGCCAGTTTTCAAACAGAAATAATCTTTACCAATATCCGTCATGCTTACTTCCGAATGAACTGCAACAATTATCAATGTATCTAAATATGTTTTTCATGCATTCAAGCTGCGTACGTCTATGCCTGTGTAGTACACACATATTCACCTCTCCTCGATATACACGTGTATTTCTGCTTCTGTGTTATTACAATTCGTGTACAATTTACCAATTAAATAATTATAATGAACAACTAATTATAGTAATCAGTATTATTATCATTGGTATTATTACTATCATAATCATTAGTATTCTATCACATTTATTTTAATGTATTTTCCCTGAAAATCATGAATTATCAAATGTTTCAGAACAATACATAAAGTCTTGGAAGTAATTCATGAAACGATAATTATTGTACATGTACCTGCAAGTAAAATGTGCTGGCCTGAAGTTGTGTAGACATAACATAGCAGTAAAAAGAAATGTGTTAAAACTAAATCTAAAACATAAAATACACACAAAATAAGGAGAGAATGAACATATATCACAATAATTATTACCATAACCATATGAACTAATACCACATTTTAAAATGTCTTTAGTTAAGAACAAGGCTTGTGGGAAAACACGAACACCAAAACGTATATATAATGTACTTTCGTGTTCCATGGTTGATCTAAACAAAATAATAAAACCTAGATCGCGGTTACAGGGGACCGATAAACATGAAGCATTGGCTTTTTCCTACGTGATAAATCATCCCGTAATCAATTAATGACTGTGGTAGTTATCTCGTTTGTTTTCTTTATCACCCAAACCTGAATTGCTACCCCAAATGGGTATAGATCCTTTGCTGACAATACCGACGTCGCGCCCGGTACAAAAACACAGACGCAAACGGCAAACGGCAAACAGTAATGTCTTCTCGAAGCCAATCGGGAACTCAGTCCAGGTTCTGTAGGGAATGTCAATTCACACACGTGTTTGGAAACAGCAAATTAGCTGTCTCGTTGACCAACGGAGACTTCTTTGATGACGTTTTTGATTTATGGAATAGTGCCAGATCTCCTCTCATCACTTTTGAATCTATGACCGGATATAATAGGCAGTTCTTGCTTCTGGGGCCTGTTCAAAGGCTCTCTCTATTGATTTCTGTGTTTTCATTTCTATAATCTTACTCATGAAATTCGTAGACAATGCAAATTCATCTCCTATGATTGCATTACAAATTATATAGCACCATCAATGAACTACTATCTGGAAGTATACAAACGAATCCTACTAAATGATGCATAGTATTCAGTGCAGAAATTGCTTCATTGGAATATGGTATTTTACTCTAATGTGGATGATATTTACTTCATCTAAAATGCAGTGAAATTGTCAATAATTAACAACTTGTATCTATATTTTTTATTTATATTCCCCTTGAAATATTCTCAAATTCTCAATCGTAATTGCAATGCGAATTCTAAAAACAATTGCAGGTTTGACAGACTGTGAATATACTGTCGTCAAAACTACACTGAACGTTTGTTATAACTGCAAAGACGAAGACAGGTATCGTTTGCTAACCTCTAGATGTCATTGAATTAACCCCTGCAAAGCAAAATATAATATTCGCATATCATACGTTTAGGAATAAATTAAAGTTTGCTAGTTGTTTAACTTTTCTTCTACCGGTATTCTGTTTTTACTTAGTGATACTGTGTTTTTCAAAAGTTTATATTACATATTGTTAAGATATAAATAGCTTTTAATTACATATAATTATGTAAATTGAATACATTGGGATTCGAACCCATAATTTCATTCCGATTGGTCCTCGGTTTTCCAATAGTATGCGAAGTGAACATGGTGCGGTACACGGCGATGCCAAGATGTCCGTCAAAAGGGTGATGCGAATATCGTCTATCAAACTGTGATGCCAAAATTGTCCTTAAAACGCTTATGTCAACATAGTCCGTAAACTGGCGATGCCAACATAGACCGTCAAACAGTGATGCAAGCATAGTCCGCCAAACGTTGATACCAACATGGTCTATGAA